>CM038677.1:3335273-3632008 GCA_021605205.1 Aegilops longissima
ACAGCGGGACAGGCTAGCAACGACGATCCCAAGATTAATCCTCCTGGCGAGGAGATCGCGTTGCTTACCGGTAGGCGCGTGCTTGTAGGCGTTGCAGAGAAAGACACCTTGTGTGACCGGGGGCGTCGGTTCGCGTCCACCCTGCGCAAGTGTGGGTGGACCGACGAAAACCTCACCATGGTGGAGTCGGAAGGGGAGGACCATGTCTTCCACCTATATGCCCCGCTACGAGCGACCAGCAAGAAGCTTATGAAGAGCATTGTGCACTTCATAAACCAGCGCCCCACCTCGCCCGTGGTGATGTCAGAGCAAGAGTGGTCCAGCCAACCTATGCTAAGCGTGCCTAGTAGGCCTTTCAAGGACATATTTGGTTACGGAATGCGCATGAAACGTTGGAATGTCCCAAGCTCTATGGCGCGCACTTCTTTAAAGCTCGGACATGCACAAGCATCAGGGACTAGGTATGCGGGGTTACATTTGAAGAAAGATGGCACCTTGGGACAACCATTATCAGCACCGCATTCGGTAAGCTCCATGATGAAGAACTTGTTCTAGCTAGACTGGAACTTTACAATCCATAGGGTGTGTTGAAGTTAATCCTGTTGTACCTCAGTAAGTTTACACTTTCCTTGGATGATTTTCTGTTTGGTTTTGTACACGTGAAGGTTATAATCACATCCCGAGTCATGCCAGTGCTTTGGGTGTTGCACTGGCACATTGTATGGGTCAGAAATGTGCAAGTTCAAGTTGCAGATGCGTCGTAGCTTTGCGTTTTTATCGCATGGCCACAATCCACTATGTGCTGGGTGGTGAAGCTTTGTGTGGGACTTGGTGAGCTTTTGTATTTGGACTGTTGTAATGCGTAGCAATTAAATAAAAGAAAGGAAGACAGAAAATACGTAGTTAAGGAGTCCCAAAATTCTCTCATGTTCGTCCAAAACTCTTGTTCTACCCCAAGGGTCGGACAAGGACGCAACCCACCGCAGTGCGGCCTCGGTGTCATGGTAGGACGTCGGCACGTGATACTTCGGTGCCAGATGGTATTCCACGGACACGGCAAGCACCCCGCGTTATCAGCGAGGTATGTGGCGTAATGGTGGTACCTTCAAGAGAAAGCACTCTCCGTGCAGAAAGTACCACCATGGACGTAAAAACAAGGGGAAGCCTCACGCCGGTCGCAGCAACTTGGGAGGGAAGAAACAGGCGTAGGAACACGCCGGTGCCTTGGTAGATGACGATGTCCCTTGTTGCCACACCACAGTTGGCTGCTGGATCCGCTAATGCCGATCCTCTCTCTCTCTCTCTCTCTCTCTCTCTCTCTCTCTCCCTCCCTCCCTCTCTCTCTCTCTCTCTCTCTCTCTCTCTCTCTCTCGCGCGCGCAGGGTCGGACAAGGACGCAACCCACCGCAATGCGGCCTAGGTGTCATCGTAGGACGTCGGCATGGGATACTCCAGTGCCAGATGGTATTCCACGGACATGGCAAGCACCCCTGCGCTATCAGCGAGGTATGTGGCGTAATGGTGGTACCTTCGAGAGAAAGCACTCTCCGTGCAGAAAGTACCACCGTGGACGTGAAAAACGAGGAGAAGCCTCACGCCTGTCGCAGCAACTTGGGAGGGAAGAAACAGGTGTACGAACACGCCGGTGCCTTGGTCGATGACGATGTCCCTTGTTGCCACACCACAGTTGGCTGCCGAATCCGCTAATGCCGACCCCCCCTCTCTCTCTCTCTGTCTCTGTCTCTCCATGACTCCATAGTATATCTCATATCGGTGGTGTATGCACTACTAGAATCACCACCTTTTCCATGTGCCGGGAACACTCGGCAAAGGACCAATAACCGTTGGCAAAGCCTTTGCCGAGTGTTGCACTGGGGAAAGCCACCCGACGTATACCTCCCAGACAAACAGGAATTTCCCGAGAGCCAAGACACGGACACTCGGCCAAGAGTTTGTCGAGGGCCAAACAGTGCATCTCGACAAAATGAAGTGACTTCACGGCCGCTGGTTTCGTCAGCTCTTTGCCGAGAGCGACGCTCAGCAAAGCTGCCACAGCCAACTGCTAGCTGCTGCCAGCGCATGCTACTTTGCCGAGAGCAGCAATGGGTAAAGATACGTTTCCAGTCCAACTTTTCCCCGGATCCCTGCAGCAAAAATAGATATACAATACACAAACATGCATTTGAAGTCTCAAATTTTAACAACAAACTCACATAAGCATTATATAAAATAGTTCACACAAACTTCATTTTAAATCACAAAGTAGCTCTTTGATACAAGTGCCTACTTAAGTTCCGTAATTTATTGTATGATTGTATGATTAGGACTTCCGTGTCGTCCCCCCGGGCAACCCAGGAGGGCGCTGCCACCACCGCCTAGGGGTTCCCTTCCTTGCTGCCCTTCCCCTCGCCGCCGCCGACGGGCGCCACCGGGCAAAGCCCTTGCGTTGGCAGCGGCGGGGCTGCTCATCACCTGTTCTGCGAGGTGGGGTGCGGGCTCCTTCTCCTCAACAGCGCTATAGGGCAGCAGGTCACTTCCGTCCCCAGCGCCTTCCCCTAACGCCCTGCTAACTCGATGGCATGGCATCCCTCCGGTGGTGTGGCGTCCCTAGCATGGGCGCTGCCTCCTGGCGGCGGATCTGGGTACTCCCAGATTGGATCAGGGATGGAGGCTTTGGAGATGGGAGTGGCCAGTGGCCCTGTGGGATGGCGGTGGTGGTGCATCTGGTGGCCAGACTCCGCCGGTGATCTCGCGGCATCTGGGAATCGTGGAGATGTCGGCGGCGGCGTGTGCTAGCCTGGTGGTGGCGGCGGCCGTGCACGGGAGTTGGATTCCTTCAAACAGATCTGGGTGAAAACTTGCTTTCGGCTACTGCCAGGGCCGATGGTGGCAGCGCTATCTGCATCATTCCCTTCTTGAAGGCATTGCCGTGGATAAGTTCAACGCCACTCTCTGCTACCTCCGGGGGAAACCCTAGGTCGGATGATAGGATGACAGCGGCGCTCTGGTATCGTTCCCCCCTTGGGGGCGTCATTCTTGGAGGTGAACACGTGATTGAGGGACCAGAGGACGGATTCTTTGGTGGAGCGGTGTGTCGTCTCACTCATTGATGGCGGCGGGTCTCGGCGGCATGGCGTTGTGGTGAGTCGGTGTTTGATGTGTTGAGATGGACTCACGCAGGAGGGTGACGCGGTCTGGCGTCGTGTTGGCGTCGACGACAGCTAGACCGGGCAAGGTAGATGCAACAGTACAACTCTGAAGATGGACTGGTGGCAGGTGGTTGCGGCGGCCTTGTACCCGACAGGCGTCCTGGTTGAGGAGTGCGCCAAACCGGTGGGTGACCCATACCCGGCAGGCGTCCTGGATGAGACCTGAGGTCTTAGATGTTAGGTTTGGCTGCGAGGTCTATTTGGTATTAGGCCCAAACTATCAGCATCCGTTCATCAATTGGATAGGAGTAGTGACAGATGTTGCCTAGACGGTGGCTTTAGTCTTACTGTTGTATCACTTTGTAAGGTCTTGTGTGAACAATTAATAAAGTGGCTGCATGCATCGCCCAGATGCAGAGGCCGGGGGCCCTCCTCCTTTTCTAAAAAGAAACTTACTAAACAATAAAGTGATCAATGCATGTTTACATGCGACCACATGATAAAAGCAAAACAACAATTGTCCGCTATCAGAATTTCTTACACATGACAAAGTATCATGCCCTTCTGATAAGGTGTTTTGCGGGCCATATTGATAGGACAAATGTTGACGGATACAACATAAATATCCTACCTGTAGCTGAGAATGTTGACGATACTTACTCAATGGATCCAGGTATAAGTCTGTATGAACATGGCCTGCATACTTTGTCACCTAATATATCATTGGCCTTGTAATGCTCCAGGCCACAACACATCAGATGGATCAAGTTTGGCACGGGTAGGACTGCATCATGATGCTTCATTGCCGGCTCCGAGTAATCTCACACTGGTTTATGGCACAGATGTACCACAAAATTCAAATGATACTGCCGGATCCGCCTTTCATATGAAACAATTTATGCTTATGGTTGTTCATCTTCATGTATGTATACAACTTACGGCATTTTTTGTTGATCCATTATCTGTAGGTTCTGGTCATACGTATGAGGGGAATCCGGTAGGGCTTGATGCGAGTTCGAGGGAATGTCCAACATTCCAGCACCACACAACAGGAGTTTTCTTGAGTGATAATGCAAGGGAGCAAGTTAATACCCACACGCGAGCTAATTATCAAAAGAAAAAAGATGAGCGTACGGTCAAGGTCCATTATGAAGAACAATCTGGTATGTTTGTTTAATCTGGCAGATTGTTCACCGGCCCCCTCTCTGTGATATCACGAATGTTCATAACTTCACATTTGATATCAGGTACACTTGTGACATTTTGCAATGTCGTCAATTATATTGGACGTAATCGATAAGCATTCAATGTCAGGTCTGCTTACCTTCTTTTTGGCTTCTGATTATGTCCTGAATTACACGAGGAGCTGTCTTGAATGACGCAAAACAAACTAGTGAAATACGTGTGGTACATTGCAATCCTACCTTGTCACAAGAAAAGAGGGAGCAGATAAACGCCCAAAAACGAGCTGCTTATCAGATGAAAAATGATCTGTTTATCCAAGATGAAAATCTGCGTGCCCTTACAATGTTAGGTAGGATTGTTGTATGTTTCATCTTAACGTACATAGTATGTATGTACGTTTGTATAAATTAAGGGTGCATGCAGTTGACGTTCGAGTCAGTAGATTCATTCGTGTGGTCCGAGGTTTCGAGAGGAACGCCATTGACGCAGAAATCGTGATTTGACAACAAATGGGTAGAAGGGTCTTCCTTCCTCGATTACCCCTATGCCTGTCTGACATGGATCTCCTCCGCCACCGGCGTCTGCCGCGTCGCGCGTTCGCGCTGGCACGGGCAGACCGGCTCCAGACGAACCGATCGCCGTGATCGTCTTCTTCTTCGGAGCCATCGTGATGATGAAACTGACGTACTAAACACCGGACCAGATTTGCACACTTTTGCTCCCCTACCTGGTGCGCCAAAGATGTCGGGGAATCGACACCTATGGGATCACGAGGATCCCTTCTAAAGTTGGCGGGGAGAGAGTTGCACAAAAAGCAGGTCTGGTGATCAGCACGAGGGATTTTTACCCAGATTCGGGCCGCTATGGAGCGTAAAACCCTAGTCCTTCTTGAGTGTATATTTGGTGTTCTTGAACCCTAGCTAGCTGTTATGCGTGCCTGGTCCAAAAAGTCTGAATCCTTCTCCAGTACGCCTCGGGCCTCCTTTTATATGTCAAAGGGGTCGCCACAGTGTCACACAGGAGGTGTAAAGTAGCTACAGTGTACAAGCTTATCACTGGCATTGTAGGAAAAACACATTAAATGCGCTGCTTACGTGCCCTCCAACTTTATCGGGGACGTTAATAGAACTTGTCTCGTTCGTCGCCGCCTCACCTTGCCTTGACATGCGTCCAGGCTGACGAGGCATGCATCGCCAGGCTGGCTGGCTAGCCGTTGTGCTGGCGCATTGGCAGGACCTTCACAAAGAACTGCATGCCACCACGAAGGTGCCTGCTTAGTTGGCCTAGAATGTGCATACCACCACGCACGCGTCCGCCTAGTTGGCAAGCTGGTCGCCGTGTTGGAACGACTGTGAGGTGGCGAAACCTCGTCGGGTGCGGGCCTGGCTGTGGCCCCGCAATTGTCCCCGGCAAGGGTCTTTCCGGGGTCTCGCAGTCGTCCCCGGCAAGGGCCTTGCCAGGGGGACTTAGTCTTCTGGTCTCCAAGTAGACCTGCGTGGTACCAGTCTTCACACATATTTGCATGCTACTATGCACGCGCCCCCAAGTCTTGGCCTTGACATTGTCGATGATGTCAGAGCTCTCAGCTTCAAGGGTGATGGCCTTGCTGGTGCTTCACGAGCTGCCCCGGCAATTTCCTTGCCGGGGCTACGCAAGCCGCCCCGGCAAGGATGTTACCGGGGAAGCCTAGCTTATCTTCTTCTCTCTGTTTACTGGCCTGAATTCTATCTTGGTAGTCTTGTATCTTTTCTTCTACTGCCTCGCTAAGCCCTCGACACAGGTGCGGCTTCAACTGACCATGCACAAGTGAAGGGTACATAAAGGCCCATACTTTTGTACACCGACACCTACCATGGCATGCTCACCTGCTTACAAAAGTTTGGGTCATTTCATGAATTTCGAAAACTAAATCATGTTCAACCGAGGGTGTCCGGATAGGCCTGAAAGCTCCGTCTGAGTTCACGTTGTTTCTCGACATCCTTGAGATGACCCAAAAAAAATTCATGGCCTTCTGTGACCAATTAAAGGCACCATGCCAGTTTGTTTGGTTTTCGATAAATTTTGCATTTTTCTGAGTTTTCTCGGTCCAAAAAGGGCGATAAATGGCCGGACGTGTCATGACTTTCATACGGTGTCGAAAATCATTCCAACCAGGCATGGATTCGTACCATGGGCATACCCACCTTCTTGCAAAAGATGAGGTCATTTGAAGAATGTCCAAAATTAAATCATGCCAGAAGTGTTCATTTGAAAGCACGTAGTTGGTCGACATCTGTAAACTGTCCACAAATTTATTCAACATGCTTCTATGACCAATTCAAGGCACCATGCCAGGTTGTTCTAGTGTTTGACAATTTTTGCATTCTCTGAAATTTTCTCTGTAAAAAATGGCCAATAAATCGCTAGACGTGACGCAACTTGCATACAGTGTTGGAATTCGTTCAAACCTAGCATGAATGCCTCATATGTTTGTGTCAAACAGTTGCAGGAAGTTGAGGTCATTTATCCATAGTTAAAAAAACACCACTTCAGAGGTGCTAGACTAGGCCAAGGGCGCATCCGTGAGCTAGTAGTTTTTCGTAATGTAAATGCTTCTATTATTTGCAATTTCCATCATTCTCAATCAACATTAACATTTTCTTATATCCTAATCATTCCTTAAAATTTATCAACAATTTTATAATTTCAAGTTGTGTATGAAAATATTACAACCTAAGACTTTTTCCAAAATTATTATCAAATTCCCAACAATTGATGTTTAATACAAATTGCAAACAACATACTTTTTACAATTTTATTAACTTTTTAAAACATAAACATTTCTTAAATTTGTGAACAAAAAATTCGGAAAGGTTTTATGAAGGTCTTACAAAAGAGAACCAAAAGTGTAAAATGGGTGATCATGACGGTGCTTTGGATATGGAGATCAAAGGCACAAGCTGATGATGGCCATATCATATCACTTATTTGATTGCATGTTATGTTTATCCTTTTATGCATCTTATTTTGCTTAGTACGGCGGTAGCATTATAAGATGATCTCTCACTAAATTTCAAGGTACAAGTGTTCTCCCTGAGTATGCACCGTTGCGACAGTTCATCGTGCCGAGATACCACGTGATGATCGGGTGTGATAAGCTCTACGTTCACATACAACGGGTGCAAGCCAGTTTTGCACACGCAGAATACTTAGGTAAAACTTGACGAGCCTAACATATGCAGATATGGCCTCAGAACACCGAGACCGAAAGGTCGAGCGTGAATCATATAGTAGATATGATCGACATAGTGATGTTCACCATTGTAAACTACTCCATCTCACGTGATGATTAGACATGGTTTAGTTGATTTGGATCACGCGTGATCACTGAGATGATTAGAGGGATGTCTATCTAAGTGGGAGTTCTTAAGTAATATGAATAATTGAACTTTAATTTTTTATGAACTTAGTACCTGATAGTATTTTGCATGTCTATGTTGTTGTAGATAAATGGCCCCTGCTACTGTTCTGTTGAATTTTAATGCGTTCCTAGAGAAAGCTAAGTTGAAAGATGATAGTAGTAACTACACAGACTGGGTCCATAACTTGAGGATTATCCTCATTGCTGCATTGAAGCACCGCTAGGTGCAAGACCCGCTGCAGGAGCAACACCAGACGTTGTGAACGCCTGGTAGAGCAAAGCTGATGACTACTCGATAGTTCAGTGTTCCATGCTTTACAGCTTGGAACCGGGACTTCAACGATGTTTTGAACGTCATGGAGAATATGAGATGTTCCAGGAGTTGAAGTTAATATTTAAAGCAAATGCCCGGATTGAGAGATATGCAACCTCCAATAATTTTTATAGATGCAAAATGAAGGAGAATAGTTCGGTCAGTGAACATATACTCAAAATGTCTGGGTATCATAATTACTTGACTCAACTGGGAGTTAATCTTCTGGTTGATAGTGTCATTGACAGAGTTCTTCAATCACTGCCACCAAGCTACAAAAGCTTCGTGATGAACTATAATATGCAAGGGATGGATAAGATAATTCTCGAGCTCTTCGCGATGCTAAAGGCTGCGGAGGTAGAAATCAAGATAGAGCATCAAGTGCTGATGGTCAACAAGACCACTAGTTTCAAGAAGAAGGGCAAAGGGAAGAAGTAGAACTTCAAGAAGAACGGCAAGCAAGTTGCTGCTCAAGTGAAGAAACCCAAGTCTAGACCTAAGCCTGAGACTGAGTGCTTCTACTGCAAAGGGACTGGTCACTGGAAGCGGAAATGCGCCAAATATTTGGCGGATAAGAAAGGATGGCAAAGTGAAAGGTATATTTGATATACATGTTATTGATGTGTACCTTACTAATGCTCGCAGTAGTGCCTGGGTATTTGATACGAGTTCTGTTGCTCATATTTGCAACTCGAAACAGGGGCTACAGATTAAGCGAAGATTGGCTAAGGACGACATGACGATGCGTGTGGGAATTGGTTCCAAAGTTGATGTGATCGTCGTCGATACGCTACCTCTACATCTACCTTCGGGATTAGTTTTAGACCTGAATAATTGTTATTTGGTGCCAGCATTAAGCATAAACATTATATCTGGATCTTGTTTAATGCGAGACAGTTATTCATTTACATCAGAGAATAATGGTGGTTCTATTTATATGAGTAATATCTTTTATGGTCATGCACCCTTGATGAGTGGTCTATTTTTATTCAATCTCGATAGTAGTGATACACATATTCATAGTGTTGAAGCCAAAATATATAAGTTTAATAATGATAAGTGCGACTTATTTGCGGCACTGTTGTTTTGGTCATATTGGTGTAAAGCGCATGAAGAAACTCCATGCTGATGGGATTTTGGAATCACTTGATTATGAATCACTTGATGCTTGTGAACCATGCCTCATGGGCAAGATGACTAAGACTCCGTTCTCCAGAACTATGGAGCAAGCGACAGACTTATTGGAAATAATACATACCGATGTATGCGGTCCGATGAGTGTTGAGGCTCGCGGCGGGTATCATTTTTTCCTGACCTTCACAAATGATTTAAGGAGATATGGGTATATCTACTTGATGAAACATAAGCCTAAAAGATTTGAAAAGTTCAAAGAATTTCGGAGTGAAGTGGAAAGTCATCATAACAAGAAAATAAAGTTTCTACGATCTGATCGTGGAGGTGAATATTTGAGTTACGAGTTTGGTGTTCATTTGAAACAATGCGGAATAGTTTCGCAACTCACGTCACCCGGAACACCACATCGTAATGGTGTGTCCGAACGTCGTAACCGCACTTTATTAGATATGGTGCGATCTATGATGTCTCTTACTGATTTACTGCTATCGTTTTGGGGTTATGCTTTGGAGACGGCTGCATTCACGTTAGATAGGGCACCATCTAAATCCGTTGAGATGACACCATATGAATTGTGGTTTGGCAAGAAACCCAAGTTGTCGTTTCTTAAAGTTTGGGGCTATGATGCTTATGTAAAAAAGCTTCAACTTGATAAGCTCGAACCCAAATCGGAGAAATGTGTCTTCGTAGGATACCCAAAGAAGATTGTTGGGTACACCTTCTATCACAAATCCGAAGGCAAGATATTCGTTGCTAAGAATGGATCCTTTCTAGAGAAGGACTTTCTCTCGAAAGAAGTGAGTGGGAGGAAAGTAGAACTTGATGAGGTAATTGTACTTGCTCCCTTATTGGAAAGTAGTTCATCACAGAAATCAGTTCCAGTGATTCCTACACGAATTAGTGAGGAAGCTAATGATGATGATCATGAAACTTCTGATCAAGCTACTACTGAACCTCGTAGGTCAACCAGAGTAAGATCCACACCAGAGTGGTATGGTAATCCTGTTCTGGAGGTCATGTTACTTGACCATGACGAACCTACGATATATGAGGAAGCGATGATGAGCCCAGATTCCGCGAAATGGCTTGAGGCCATGAAATCTGAGATGGGATCCATGTAAGAGAACAAAGTGTGAACTTTGGTTGACTTGCCCGATGATTGGCAAGCCATAGAGAATAAATGGATCTTCAAGAAGAAGACTGATGCTGATGGTAATGTTACTGTTACAAAGCTCGACTTGTTGCAAAAGGTTTTTGACAAGTTCAAGGAGTTGACTACGATGAGACCTTCTCACCCGTAGCGATGCTTAAGTCCGTTCGAATCATGTTAGCAATTGCCGCATTTTATGATTACGAAATTTGGCAAATGGATGTCAAAACTGCATTCCTGAATGGATTTCTGGAAGAAGAATTGTATATGATGCAACCAGAAGGTTTTGTTGATCCAAAGGATGCTAACAAAGTGTGCAAGCTCCAGCAATCCATTTAAGGACTGGTGCAAGCATCTCGGAGTTGGAATAAACGTTTTGATAGTGTGATCAAAGCATATGGTTTTATACAGACTTTTGGAGAAGCATGTATTTACAAAAAGGTCAGTGGGAGCTCTGTAGCATTTCTAATATTATATGTGGATGACATATTATTGATTGGAAATGATATATAATTTCTAGATAGCATAAAAGGATACTTGAATAAGAGTTTTTCTATGAAAGACCTTGGCGAAGCTGCTTACACATTGGGCATCAAGATCTATAGAGATAGATCAAGATGCTTAATTAGACTTTCACAAAGCACATACCTTAATAAGATTTTGAAGAAGTTCAAAATGGATCAGTCAAAGAAAGGGTTCTTGCCTGTGTTACAAGGTGTGAAGTTGAGTGAGACTCAATGCCCGACCACTACAGAAGATAGAGAAAATGAAAGTCATTCCCTATGCCTCAGCCATAGGTTCTATCATGTATGCAATGATGTGTACCAGACCTGATGTGTGCCTTGCTATAAGTATAGTAGGGAGGTACCAAAGTAATCTAGGAGTGGATCACTGGACAGCGGTCAAGAACCTCCTGAAATACCTGAAAAGGACTAAGGATATGTTTCTTGTTTATGGAGGTGACAAAGAGCTCGTTGTAAATGTTACGTCGATGCAAGCTTTGACACTGATCCGGATGACTCTAAGTCACAAACCGGATACGTATTTATATTGAATGGTGGAGCTGTCAGTTGGTGCAATTCCAAACAGAGCGTCGTGGCAGGATCTATGTGTGAAGCGGAGTACATAGCTGCTTCGGAAGCAGCGAATGAAGGAGTCTGGATGAAGGAGTTCATATCTGATCTAGGTGTCATACCTAGTGCATCAGGTCCAATGAAAATCTTTTGTGACAATACTGGTGCAATTTCCTTGGCAAAGGAATCCAGATTTCACAAGAAGACCAAGCACATCAAGAGGCACTTCAATTCCATCCATCATCAAGTGTCGGAAGGGGACATAGAGATTTGCAAGATACTTGCGGATCTGAATGTTGTAGACCCATTGACTAAGCCTCTCTCACAAGCAAAACATGATCAACACCAAGACTCCATGGGTGTTAGAAGCATTACTATGTAATCTAGATTATTGACTCTAGTGCAAGTGGGAGTGAGGGAGTCCCAGACTAGGGGGTGTCCGGATAGCCGGACTATCGTCACGGTCGGACTCCAAGACTATGAAGATACAAGATTGAAGACTTCGTCCCGTGTCCGGATGGGACTTTCCTTGGCGTGGAAGGCAAGCTTGGCGATACGGATATGTAGATCTCCTACCATTGTAACCGACTCTGTGTAACCCTAACCTATCCGGTATCTATATAAACCGGAGGGTTTTAGTCCGTAGGACGAACAACAATCATACCATAGGCTAGCTTCTAGGGTTTAGCCTCCTTGATCTCGTGGTAGATCTACTCTTGTACTACCCATATCATCAATATTAATCAAGCATGAGTAGGGTATTACCTCCATCGAGAGGGCCCAACCTGGGTAAAAACATCGTGTCCCTTGTCTCCTGTTACCATCCGCCTAGACGCGAGTTCGGGACCCCTACCGAGATCCGCCGGTTTTGACACCGGCGTTGGTGCTTTCATTGAGAGTTCCTCGTGTCATCACCGATAGGCCCGATGGCTCCTTCGATCATCAACAACGGCGCGGTCGGGTGAGACTTTTCTCCCGGACAGATCTTAAGATTCGGCGGCTTTGCATGCGGGCAATTCACTTGGCCATCTGGAGCAGATCGAAGCTTCGCCCTGGCCATCAGGTCAGATTTGGAAGTTTAAACTATATGGCGATACCGCGGAGACTTGATCTTGACGGATTCGAGCCGCAATAGCGCCCACACTTTCTCGATGGGCATGATCTAGCTCAGTGGCGAGCGGTGCCACGAGGCCGCACCGACATCGCTCCGACCCTTAATCCGGTCGGGTCCCCGATCGAGGGCGAGTGGTTGGACACCGCCTCGGGGGCTACAATCTCTATGGCAATCGAGCCGAACTCCATCCCTGTCCTTTGCGAAGACCTCGACTCCAGGGCGCCGGACTCCTCTCCGAACTCTGAACCCTCCGCGCCCCTGCCAATCGAACCCGATTGGGCGCCGGTCATGGAGTTCACGGCCGCGGACATCTTTCAGCACTTGCCCTTTGGCGGCATCCTGAATTTACTAAAGTCTCTCTCTTTATCCGGAGAGCCCTGGCCGGACTACGGTCAGGAAGGTTGGGATCGCGGACGGCGAAGAAATTCAACGCCCACCCACCACCCACTTTCGTAGCCATCGCCGAAAGCTTACACGGCGTGCTCGATTTCGACTCAAAGACATCGGCGGTATGGACGACGATGTAGGAGACAACAATGAACCAGCACCCATAGGATGCTGGACAACCTCATCCCATGATGTATACATGGTGGATACACCTAAAGAAGAAGAGGAACAACGGGACGCTACGAAGGATAAATCCCTCGAAAAGCAGTCAAAACGGCAACGTAAATGCCGAACAAAGTCCCGCCTCAACAAAGACCCAGCCATAGAGCAGGGCGAACCGGTGGACAACGAACAAGCTATCGAGCAATCGTCCAAACAAGACAAATGGATAAACAATCTGTCCCCGGCGAAGACAACAGTCCGGACAATCTCACACCGGACAAACTATTGGAGCAAATGACCTCCAGAAAAGGCTCGTTGCCACTGCGCGTAGCCTGAAAAAGCAGAAGCGGAAGCTCAAAACAGCGGAAGATGCACTCAGGATCAGATGGAGCAAAGTATTCAGCACCGCGGACAAGTACGGCGACAGTCGTCGAACAAAAAGCTACCGAAAAAAAGCTACTGCCGAATTGACGAGGAGGCCTTAGAGCCCCACAATTAAAAAGCAAGAAGGCCACCGGTCGGATGGACGACCTCACGGCAAAAAGAGAGAGGCGAATGGTGCCAAGACACAAGCCAATATGCGATCCGCATAAGGATTCACATCAAAAGGATGGCCCAGTTAGGTCCATCTATGGGCCAAGAAAGCATACTCGTCAAAGCAATGCAATACGCCAAAATTCGAAGATCACGGCACACCCAAATATAGGGCGCACACCCCTATGTTTCACCGATGAGGTCTTGGATCATGAATTTCAGCGGATTCAAACCCGTAAACATAGAGGCATCTGACGGAACAACATACCACAGAGTGCGGATTGAGGATTACATCCTCCACATACACATGGCTAGAGGAGATGATCTCCACGCCATAAAATACTTACCCTTAAACTCAAAGGGCCAGCTCGGCATTGGCTTAAGAGCCTCCCGAAAATACCATTGGAAGCTGGGAAGAGCTCGAGGATGCATTTGGGCAAATTTTCAGGGGACTTATGTCCGCCCTCGGGATCTGAGACCATCTAAGTCACATAACTCAACAACCGGAGAGTCAGCCGGAAATTCTGAACAGAATCCTCACTAAAAAGAACCAAATAGTCGACTGTCCGGACGCCGAAGCCTTAGCAGCTTTCAAACACAACGTCCGAGACGAATGGCTCGCAAGATACCTCGGCCAAGAAAAGCCAAGAACAATGGCCTCATTAACAAGCCTCATGACCCGCTTTTGTGCGGGAGAGGACAGCTGGCTAGCAAGATGCAGCACCAGCGACCCAAGTACATCCGAAATCAGGGATGGAAATGGGAAACGACGGCGCAACAAGGACCAGCGCCGGATTAAAAGGAACAGTCCAAAGAGCACGGCAGTCAACGCCTGATTCAAAAGCTCACGGCAGAACAACAAAACACTGCCCCTTAAGGACAATAGCGATGAGCTATCCAACTTGAACAAAATCTTGGACAAGATATGTCAAATCCACAGTACTCCTGGGAGGCCTGCTAACCATACCCACCGAAATTGTTGGGGTCTTCAAACAGTCCGGCAGACTGAATGCCGAACACAAGGGGCTCGACACACCAAGTGAAGATGACGACGAGCGCCACAAGCAGAGCCCCAGAAAATAAAAGACTTTCCCACAAGAGGTTAAAACAGTAAACTCACTTCACGTGATCAAAGGTAAAAGCAGAGCGGCGCCCACTAAAAAGCGCGCCGCTGCACGGTTGTCAAAACCAATCACCTTCGACCATCGGGACTATTCCGAAAATATCCGGAGCGCAGGATGGACTGCCACGATCTGGATCCTATAATCAGCAGTTCCGATTTACGAGTCCTCATGGATGGCGGCAGTGACATAAACCTGATATATCAGGACACACTCCGCAGGATGGGGATAAACCCAACCAAAATTCGCTGTAGCAACACCTCCTTTAAAGGAGTAATGCCAGGCCCATATGCCCATTGTACGGGCTCCATACTTCTAGAAGTTGTGTTCGGTTCATCCGACAACTTCCATCGCGAAAGGTTACTCTTCATATCGCCCCGTTTAAAAGTAGCCATCAAGCACTATTGGGACGCGAAGCTTTCGCCCACTTTAACGCAATACCGCATTATGCATCTCTAACACTTAAAATGCCCGGTCCACGCGGCATCATCTTGTTAAAAGGAAGTATTAAGTGTTACTCGAGCACGGAAGAACGGGAGACTGCCTTGACAGCCCCACAGCTATCCGGCTCTGCTAGAAAAAGAGCCTGAATTGGTCATTCAAACCCCGGACACGGCTAGACGAGTCCGGCGCCTACTAGCGGCATACCCCCATACGAGGGGCTGCATGCATGTATAACAAGAGACAATAAAGCTCAATTTTATTCAATTCTTCGAACCGTACTCTGTTTATTTAATATTAAGTACATCTTTACACGATCCTTTTCTTTTAAACTAAGTTTCTCTCTTTACAGATGAACAACGTGCTACACCCGTCCGTGATACGGCTGCGCGGAACACGGGCGCAGGCGTGCAGAGGGACCCGTTGCAAGGATTCTTTTCAGATTAAGACCATCGTAAACCTTTTTTACTGTCTCTTGTTGATATACATCCCCGGTTCCTTACTATAACCGAGGAGGAGGCTGGCGTTTTGGCATTGGCGCACCAGAATTTTTGCGTGCACTGGACACGGGGCCTTAGGGCATTATTCTGCCCATTTTTCATAAAGAACGAATACCTTAGGGAGTATTCGGCGTCTCGGGTTAGGCCTTATATGCATCAGCTCCGAATCATATCTTTGGTCAAATGTTGGGTTGCCCGGCTCCTGCGTTTTGCTGCCTTACGTTCCGTTTTCACGGCTAACGCGGCACCAGGAGAACTACTGCGGTTGTGCCCCGGTTCGGCCGGGCGAGCACCTTAGTAGAGAAAGCCGAAAACTGACTGTCATGATATAGCGAGAGACTGGTCAACCACTCGATGACTCACAGGAATGTTTAGGATTCCTCCGCATTAGCGAAGGACGGTTTTCGGTCAGGCACATCGCACTTTGAATTCGGAGAGTGCGGTGCCCCGAGGGCTATATAGTAGCCCACCCTCGACTCCTATGGCTAAGTGAAAGTGATAAAGCATTATAGTTCGTTGCTGGTTTGCTCGCTACCACCTCCTTAACAGGACCAAGACTTTGGATTAAGTGTGAAAAAGCGCTTTCTTTGCAAACACCCTGCACTATGTGCGTGGGGCTGAAGCCAAGGACTGCCATCTTTCAGGTTATATACACATATACATAAGCGGCCGCCAGGAGTAGTTTACTACTTGAACGCACAAGTATAAAAAGCTCTTTAATTATATTGAAACACTGTTTTCACAAATCATACATGTCATTTAAACATAATATCCTTGAGCATTGCGTCTCTATTAAGCAGCGCCCGGCAGGACTTCTTCAAAGTAGTGCTCGGCGGTACTCGCTTCGGTCCGAATCTTGGGATGCAACGTCGGTGGCCTTCATCTCTGCCCAAGATGTCTTGACACGGGCGAGCCATCCGCTCCCTCAATACACGCCGATCGCTTCATTGCGTCGTCTGCGGTACCGCACCAAGGAACTGCTGCACCAAACCAAAATAGCTCTTGGTGGGGTCCGCCCGACCACAAGTGAGTCAAGACATGCTTCATGGCAAATCCGGACAACCGATTCAGCTCGGCCCATTCGGCCAACCGATCGGTCAGCGGCGGAAGGGCGCTCCGGACTATGGAATTGCGACCAATATAGCTCTTCCCTTCTGTGCCCCTTCTGGCCCCGGAAGTGCTCAACCGCGTCCGCAGCGCTCGCCGCCAAGTCCAGATAAGCATCCTCTGAACTCCACAACTTATCCAACTGAGCATATTTTGGATCTGTATATTTCCTCCGCAGCAGAAACAGTTTTCCAGCCGCAATTGCCCCGGCCTGACTCAGCTCCTCCTTGGCAGCTCTCAAAGCCGATTGGGCATTCTTGGATTCGGCGGCGGCATTTTTTAGGCCCTCTTGTTCCGCTTGACGTTCTTTTTCAAGAACCTCACAGCGATCGGTAGTATTCCTTAACTTTTTTGCCATACCGGCCATTTCCTCTTTGCTTCGGCAGTGAGCAGCCCGTTCGGCTTCTAGCTCTTCGACCGCCTTTAAAGCGGCCGCATTACTAATTCTGGCTTGCTCTTTCGCTCGGGCGAGTTCTGCCCGCAGCTCTTCCACGGCAGAAGCACCATCTGCATTAAGCATACGAATAGTAAGACATGGGCGTCAAGCTCCCTTACCAGGTGTCCGCATAGAAGTCGCATACCTTGTGACTCGTCAAACCATTTATTGACCAGCGTGATGTCCGCATCCGCCTCGTCAAGTTGCCGCTTTAGTTCGGCATATTCATCTGTCCGGCTGGCCTCCGGACGCCCTGCCACCTGTTTAGGAGCGGCGATATGTTATAACTGAGAATTTGATCCTCGGCACATTGTAAATTTTGACAACATACCGAGTCTCAGGGGCTACTATCTATACAGGGCGCATTCTATATGCATAACTGTCAGAAGGTACATCATTTTTGCGTGCCTCAAACCCCGTCAGTAAGCTTCTGACGGCTTCATGCAATCCGCTCTCCGCGGATGCAATTCTTTCAATCACCGTACTCATTAGAGCACGGTGATCTTCTGAGATAGCCGCTCGCCTGAGCAGATCCTTCAGCTCCTCCGGCCGCACACCACTTGGCGCCGGACCTTCCAGCCCTGCCGGACTTGGGGGAACCCTCCGCGACGACACCTCCGGGTCATCCGCTTCACATGAGGGTGCGACAGGTGGAGGCATTTCGCTCTCCATCATCTCCGGAAGAAGATCCCCCGAAGACGAGCTCTGCTGAGAAGGGCTGAGGTCCGAACTACAAGGTACAATTTCGGTTATCTTCATGAATAAATACAGGGATGTTCCTTATTTACAAGACCCTTCTCTTTACTTACGGCTCATTGGAGGCTGATCCTCGGGAAATAATGCGGCTGGGTTACTTCCCAGCCGCTGGACTCTCTGCCGAAGATTCCTTTCCCTTTTGAGGCCTTGACCTCCGGATCTTCAAGCGGTCCTCTTCTCTCCTCGGAAGGTGGGACTCTTAATCCTCCTTCCTTGATAGCCTCCTTCGTGAGGCAGTTGCTTCCCGCTCCCCTTCGCCTTCTTCAAAAGCGCGACCTTCAACATCTTGGTCAAGATGGGATCCGGCGTGGTCTCTGGGAGGGGAGCCGGACACCTTATTAACTTTGCCTTGGCTATCCACTCTTGTTCAAGCGGCTCCTTTAAAGGGCATATATATAAAATAAATGAATGAACAGCTTATGCAGTTCAGGACTACTTACTTGAGTATCTGGCGATTGCAGCTTAGTCCTGCGTCCTCGGTCAAGTCCGGACACTTCCCTTGTGATCCAAAGAACAGTTTATACATCTCCACGGGCGTCGTGCCCATAAAATTTTGGAGGCTCGTGGTCCCTCGGTTGAATTCCCACAGGCGGAGGGCGGCGTTTGCAGGCTGAAGGCGCGGATCACCATAACCTGCGCCATCTGCGACCAAATTGATCCCTCTTTCCTGGAGGTCTCGAATCGGCCCTGCAGCAAGGGCGTCCTTGGGCGGCCCCTAGTCGAGCCCCTTGTTGACCCATGATGCCAGCCGCTGTGGTGGACCTGAGGAAGGCAGGGCGCCGCCCATTTGGTGCCCCAGGGCGGTGATATAAAACCACTCCCGTTGCCACAAACCAAGCTCCTCTTGAAAAGAGCCCTCGGGCCCGGAGCATCAACAAATTTGCTTATGACCGCCCCTCCGACTCTGCTTGTTGCCCCTCGATCATTTTGGCTCCACCTTGAAGGTCTTGAGCCACAATCCAAAGTGGGGGTAATATGGAGGAAGGCCTCACATCGACAATGAATGACGAGATATGGAGGATGGACTCGGATTCAAGTCATGGAAATCAAGCCCATAATAAAACATGAGCCCCCGCACAAAGTGATCCGTCGGGAAGCCTAAACCCCGAAGGAAGTGGGACACGAACACCACGTTCTCGCCGGACTCGGGAGTGGGAATGACCTGCCTGAGCAGGCAGCCTATCGAGATCTCGCGGTTAGATACTGGCGTCGCGCAGCTTTAGCGCATCTTCTTCTGTGATGGAGGAAGACGTCCATCGGCCGTGCTGGTCGGATCCGGACATCATCGAAAGTCCGAAGCGCCTGAATCTGAAGCTTTGGGTGTTGGAACTCGAAGCGCAGGGCGAACTCGATGGAGGATGTAAAAAGAAGAGGGCCTTGGTCTCATTATAAAGAGGTTGAATACCAAAGAGCCCACCCCGTGGTCGATTAGGACTCGCCTTTGATAGAGAAGGCAGGCCAACGGGCACGGTTGGGTTACCCACGTCCGTATTGATGAGAATCCCGGAATAAGGGGGCACAATCTATGCTTTGATAAGACGTGCCAAGGAAACCGCCTCGCTAAACACGCTGAGGTGGAACAATAAAAAAACGATTCATATAAAGGCCTGGCCGTGGTGTGATGTCACGCCGCGGAAAACGTCAGCAGATCTATGCAAAAATTATTCTCTCTACGGTGTTATGTGGAACTTGTTTTGCAGAGCCGGACACTATCCTTGTGTTCAAAACCTTCTACGAAGTATTCGGAGGAGGAACCCGCCTCGCAATGCCGAAGACAATCAACACGCCGGACTCGTCGTCATTGAAGCCTGGTTCAGGGGCTACTGAGGGAGTCCCGGACTAGGGGGTGTCCGGATAGCCGGACTATCGTCACGGGCGGACTCCAAGACTATGAAGATACAAGATTGAAGACTTCGTCCCGTGTCCGGATGGAACTTTCCTTGGCGTGGAAGGCAAGCTTGGCGATACGGATATGTAGATCTCCTACCATTGTAACCGACTCTGTGTAACCCTAACCTATCCGGTATCTATATAAACCGGAGGGTTTTAGTCCATAGGACGAACAACAATCATACCATAGGCTAGCTTCTAGGGTTTAGCCTCCTTGATCTCGTGGTAGATCTACTCTTGTACTACCCATATCATCAATATTAATCAAGCAGGAGTAGGGTATTACCTCCATCGAGAGGGCCCGAACCTGGGTAAAAACATCGTGTCCCTTGTCTCCTGTTACCATCCGCCTAGACGCACAGTTCGGGACCCCCTACCCGAGATCCGCCGGTTTTGACACCGACAGGGAGACTGAAGGAAATGTGCCCTAGAGGCAATAATAAAGTTGTTATTTATATTTCCTTATATCATGATAAATGTTTATTATTCATGCTAGAATTGTATTAATCGGAAACTTAGTACATGTGTGAATACATAGACAAACAGAGTGTCCCTAGTATGCCTCTACTTGACTAGCTTATTTATCAAAGATAAGTTATGTTTCCTAGCCATAGACGTGTGTTGTCATTTGATGAACGGGATCACATCATTAGAGAATGATGTGATGGACAAGACCCATCCATTAGCTTAGCACTATGATCGTTTAGTTTATTGCTATTGTTTTCTTCATAACTTTACATGTTCCTCTGACTATGAGATTGAGAAACTCCCGAATACCGGAGGAACACTTAGTGTGCTATCAAACGTCACAACGTAACTTGGTGATTATAAAGATGCTCTACAGGTGTCTCTGATGGTGTTTGTTGAGTTGGCATAGATCGAGATTAGTATTTGTCAGTCCGATTGTCAGAGAGGTATCTCTGGGCCCTCTCGGTAATGCACGTCACTATAAGCCTTGCAAACAATGTGAATAAAGAGTTAGTTACGGGATGATGCACGGAACGAGTAAAGAGACTTGCCGGTAACGAGATTGAACTAGGTATGGTGATACTGACTATCGAATCTCGGGCAAGTAACATACCGATGACAAAGGGAACAACGTATGTTGTTATGTGGTTTGACCGATAAAGATCTTCGTAGAATATGTAGGAACCAATATGAGCATCCAGGTTCCGCTATTGGTTATTGACCGGAGAGGTGTCTCGGTCATGTCTACATAGTTCTCGAACCCGTACGGTCCGCACGCTTAACGTTCGATGACGATTGGTATTATGAGTTTATGTGATTTGATGTACCGAAGGTTGTTCAGAGTCCTGGATGTGATCACGGACATGACGAGGAGTCTCGAAATGGTCGAAACATAAAGATTTTCATGTATTGGAAGGCTACATTCGGACACCGGAATGGTTCGGGTCGTTTCGGATAAGTTTCGGAGTACCGGGGGCTATTGGGCCTCATGGGCCTAGTGGTGGAAGAGAGGAGGCAGGCCAAGGTGTGGCGCCCCCCCCCCCCTAGCCCAAATCGAATTGGACTAGGGCTAGGGGGCAGCCCCACTTTCCTTCTATTCTTCCTCTACTTCCTTCTTCTCCTACTTGGACTAGGAAAGGGGGAAACCTACTCCTACTAGGAGTAGGAATCCCCCCCCCCCTTGGGCACGCCCCTTGTGGCCAGCCCTCCTCCTCCTCCCCTCTTTTATATACGGGGGAGGGGGCACCCCATAGACACACAAGTTGATCTTTAGCCGTGAGCGGTGCCCCCCTCCACAGTTTTACACCTCGGTCATATCGTCGTAGTGCTCAGGCGAAGCCCTACGCCGGTAACTTCATCATCACCGTCACCACACCGTCGTGCTGACGGAACTCTCCCTCGGCCTCAGCTAGATCTAGAGTTCGAGGAATGTCACCGAGCTGAACGTGTGCAGATCGCGGAGGTGCCGTGCGTTTGGTACTTGATCGGTTGGATCGCGAAGACGTTCGACTACATCAACCGCGTTACTTAATGTTTCCTCTTTCGGTCTACAAGGGTACGTGGACACACTCTCCCCGCTCGTTGATGTGCTTCTCCTAGATAGATCTTGCGTGATCGTAGGAATTGTTTTGAAATACTACGTTCCCCAACGATAACATAGATAGAAAGAAGTCAACAAATATTACAAATCCCCGTCGTTTTATCCTAAGTGGAAACAATGCAATACGTCCTTGTCCCTTATTGTCACTGGGCTAGATCACCACAAGATTCTACCCACTACAAAGTACAACTCCGTCTGAAGATAAATCAATCAAACTTTTGGCCAAAGAAGATAGATGGATCAGAGAGCAAAGCTATTTAATTATGCAAAATCAATACCTCAATGAAGATCCAAATATATATATATATATATATATATATATATATATATATATATAGAGAGAGAGAGAGAGAGAGAGAGAGAGATCTAGCTACTAATATGGACCCATAGGTGTTGGGGAACGCAGTATTTCAAAAAAATTCCTACGATCACACAAGATCTATCTAGGAGATGCATAGCAACGAGCGGGGAGAGTGTGTCCACGTACCCTCGTAGACCGAAAGCGGAAGCGTTTAGTAACGCGGTTGATGTAGTTGAACGTCCTCACGATCCAACTGATCCAAGCACCGAACGTATGGCACCTCCGTGTTCAGCACACGTTCAGCATGATGATGTCCCTCGAGCTCTTAATCAAGTTGAGGACGAAGGAGAGTTTCATCAACACGACAGCGTGGTCACAGTGATGTTGAAGTTACCGGCGTAGGGCTTCGCCTAAGACCGAGTTGTGTAACTGTGGAGGGGGGCACCGCACACGGCTAAGAGAAGACTTATTGTTGTCCCTTTGGGGTGCCCCCTCCCACGTATATAAAGGGGGAGAAGGAGGAGGCCGACCCAAGGGGCGCGTGCCAGGTGTGGGGAGTATTCCCCTCTCCTTTTTCCTTTTCCGGAGTAGCAAAGGGGGAAATATATGAGGAGTAGGAGAGGGAAAGGGGGGCGTGCCCCACCCCTTGTCCAATTCGGACTGGCAAGGGGGGGCGCGCCACCTCCTGGCTGGCCCTCTCTCTTCTCCACAAAGTCCCATGATGGCCCATTAACTTCCCGGGGGGGTTCCCCTAACCTCTGGTACTCCGAAAACTCATCTGAAACATCCCGAACCATTCCGGTGTCCGAATGTAACCTTCCAATATGTGAATCTTTACCTCTCGAACATTTCGAGACTCCTCGTCATGTCAGTGATCTCATCTGGGACTCCGAGCAAACTTCGGTCATCAAATCACATAACTCATAATAAAAATTGTCATCGAACATTAAGCGTGCGGACCCTACGGCTTCGTGAACTATGTAGACATGACCGAGACACATCTCCGGTGAATAACCAATAGCGAAACCTGGATGCTTATGTTGGCTCCTACATATTCTACGAAGATCTTTATCGGTCAAACCGCATAACAACATACGGTGTTCGCTTTGTCATCGGTATGTTACTTGCCCGAGGTTCGATCGTCGGTATCATCATACCTAGTTCAATCTCGTTACCGGCAAGTCTCTTTACTCGTTCTGTAATGCATCATCCAGCAAGAAACTCATTAGTCAAATTGCTTGCAAGGCTTATAGTGATTTGCATTATCGAGAGGGCCCAGAGATACCTCTTCGATACACGAAGTGAAAAATCCTAATCTTGATCTATGCCAACTCAACAAACACCTTAGGAGACACCTGTAGAGCATCTTTATAATCACCCAGTTACGTTGTGACATTTTATAGCACACAAGGTGTTCCTCCGGTATTCAGGAGTTGCATAATTTCATAGTCAGAGGAACATGTATAAGTCATGAAGAAAGCAATAGCAATAAAACTAAACGATCATAATGCTAAGCTAACGGATGGGTCTTTTCCATCACATCATTCTCTAATGATGTGATCCCGTTCATTAAATGACAACACATGTCTATGGCTAGGAAACTTGACCATCTTTGATTGACGAGCTAGTCAAGTAGAGGCATACTAGGGACACTATGTTTGTCTATGTATTCACACATGTACTAAGTTTCCTGTTAATACATTTCTAGCATGAATAATAAACATTTATCATGATATAAGGAAATATAAATAACAACTTTATTATTGCCTCTAGGGCATATTTCCTTCAGTCTCCCACTTGCACTAGAGTCAATAATCTAGTTCACATCGTCATGTGATTTAACACCAATAATTCACATCTTTATGTGATTAGTTCACATCTCCATGTGACTAATACCCAAAGGGTTTACTAGAGTCAATAATCTAGTTCACATCGCTATGTGATTAACACCCAAAGAGTGATCATGTTTTGCTTGTGAGAGAAGTTTAGTCAACGGGTCTGCCACATTCAGAGCCGTATGTATTTTGCAAGTTTTCTATGTCTACAATGTGCTACTCTAGCTAATCGCTCCCACTTTCAATATGTATCCAGATTGTGACTTAGACTCATCCGGATCAGTGTCAAAGCTTGCATCGACGTAACCCTTTACGTCGAACTTTTTGTCACCTCCATAATCGAGAAACATGTCCTTATTCCACTAAGGATAATTTTGACCGTTCTCCAGTGATCCACTCCTGGATCATTATTGTACCCTCTTGCCAAACTCATGGTGAGGTACACAATAGGTCTGGTACACAGCATAGCATACTTTATAGAACCAATGACTGAGGCATAGGGAATGACTTTTCATTCTCTTTCTATTTTCTGTCGTGGTCGGGTTTGAGTCTTTACTCAACTTCACACCTTACAACTCAGGCAAGAACTCCTTCTTTGACAGATCCATTTTGAACTCCTTCAAAATCTTATCAAGGTATGTACTTTGTGAAAGTCCAATTAAGCGTCTTGATCTATCTCTATAGATCTTGATGCCCAATATATAAGCAGCTTCACCAAGGTCTTTCATTGAAAAATTATTATTCAAGTATCCTTTTATGCTATCCATAAATTCTGTATCATTCCAATCAATAATATGTCATCCACATATAATATTAGAAATTCTACAGAGCTCCCACTCACTTTCTTGTAAATACAGGCTTCACCAAAAGTCTGTATAAAACCATATGCTTTGATCACACTGTCAAAGCATATGTTCCAACTCCGAGAGGCTTACACCAGTACATAAATGGATCGCTAGAGCTTGCACACTTTGTTAGCACCTTTAGGATCGAAAAAACCTTATGGTTGCATCATATAAAACTCTTCTTTAAGATATCCATTAAGGATTGCAGATTTGACATCCATTTCCCAAATTTCATAATCATAAAATACGGCAATTGCTAAAATGATTCGGACTGATTTAAGTATTGCTACGGGTGAGAAGGTCTCATCGTAGTCAACTCCTTGAACTTGTCAAAAACCTTTCGCAACAAATCGAGCTTTGTAGACAGTAACATTACCATCAGCGTCAGTCTTCTTCTTGAAGATCCATTTATTCTCTATTGCTTACTGATCATCGGGCAAGTGAACCAAAGTCCACACTTTGTTCTTATACTTGGATCCCATCTCAGATTTCATGGCCTCAAGCCATTTCACGGAATCTGAGCTCATCATCGCTTCCTCATAATTCGTAGGTTTATCATGGTCTCGTAACATGACATCCAGAATAGGATTACTGTACCACTCTGGTGCCGAACGTACTCTGGTTGACCTACGAGGTTCGATAGTAACTTGATCTGAAGTTTCATGATCATCATCATTAACTTCCTCACTAATTGGTGTAGGAATCACTGGAAATGATTTCTGTGATGAACTACTTTCCAATTCGGGAGAAGGTACTATTACCTCATCAAGTTCTACTTTCCTCCCACTCACTTCTTTTGAGAGAAAGTCCTTCTCTAGAAAGGATCCATTCTTAGCAACTAATATCTTGCCTCCGGATCTGTGATAGAAGGTGTACCCAACAGTCTCCTTTGGGTATCCTATGAAGACACATTTCTCCGATTTGAGTTCGAGCTTATCAGGTTCTAGTTTTTTCACATAGGCTTCGCAGCCCCATAGTTTAAGAAACGACAACTTGTGTTTCTTGTCAAACCACAGTTCATATGGTGTCGTCTCAATGGAATTAGATGGTGCCCTATTTAACGTGAATGCAGCTGTCTCTAAAGCATAACCCCAAAACGATAGCGGTAAATCAGTAAGAGACATCATAGATCGCACCATATCTAATAAAGTACAGTTACGACGTTCGGACACACCATTACGCTGTGGTATTCCAGGTGTTGTGAGTTGCGAAATTATTCCACATTGTTTCAAATGAAGACCAAACTCATAACTCAAATATTCACCTCCACGATCAGATCGTAGAAATTTTATTTTCTTGTTACGATGATTTTCCACTTCACCGTGAAATTCTTTGAACTTCTCAAATGTTTCAGACTTATGTTTCATCAAGTAGATATACCCATATCTGCTCAAATCATCTGTGAAGGTCAGAAAAAATGATACCCGTCGCGAGCCTCAACACTCATTGGACCGCATACATCAGTATGTATTATTTCCAATAAATCAGTTGCTCGCTCCATTGTTCCGGAGAACGGAGTTTTAGTCATCTTGCCCATGAGGCATGGTTCGCAAACATCAAGTGATTCCAAAAGTCCATCAGTATAGAGTTTCTTCATGCGCTTTACACCAATATGACCTAAACGGCAGTGCCACAAATAAGTTGCACTACCATTATTGACCTTGCATCTTTTGGCTTCAATAATATGAATATGTGTATCACTACAATCGAGATTCAACAAAAATAGACCACTCATCAAGGGTGCATGACCATAAAAGATATTACTCATATAAATAGAACAACCATTATTCTCTGATTTAAATGAATAACCATCTCGCATCAAACAAGATCCAGATATAATATTCATGCTTAACGCTGGCACCAAATAACAATTATTCAGGTCTAAAACTAATCCCGAAGGTAGATGTAGAGGTAGCCTGCCGACGGCGATCACATCGACTTTGGAACCATTTCCCATGCGCATCGTCACCTCGTCCTTAGCCAATCTTCGTTTAATCCGTAGCCCCTGTTTTGAGTTGCAAATATGAGCAACAGAACCAGTATCAAATACCCAGGTGCTACTACGAGCATTAGTACGGTACACATCAATAACATGTATATCAAATGTACCTTTCACTTTGCCATCCTTCTTATCCGCCAAATACTTGGGGCACTTCCGCTTCCAGTAACCAGTCCCTTTGCAGTAGAAGCACTCAGTCTCAGGCTTAGGTCCAGACTTGGGCTTCTTCACTTGAGCAACAACTTGCTTGCCGTTCTTCTTGAAGTTCCCCTTCTTCCCTTTGCTCTTTTTCTTGAAACTAGTGGTCTTGTTAACCATCAACACTTGATGCTCCTTCTTGATTTCTACCTTCGCAACCTTTAGCATCGCGAAGAGTCTCGGGAATTGTCTTATCTATCCTTTGCATATTATAGTTCACCACAAAGCTTTTGTAGCTTGGTGGCAGTGATTGAAGAACTCTGTCAATAACACTATCATCAGGAAGATTAACTCCCAGTTGGGTCAAGTGGTTGTGGTACCTAGACATTCTAAGTATGTGTTCACTGACAGAACTATTCTCCTCCCTTTTGCAGCTATAGAACTTGTTGGAGACTTCATATCTCTCAACTCGGGCATTTGCTTGAAATATTAACTTCAACTCCTGGAACATATCATATGCTCCATGACGTTTAAAACATGCATGGCACACTGAACTATCGAGTAGTCATCATCTTTTTCTGCCAGACGTTCATAACGTCCGGAGTTGCTCCTGCAGCAGGTCTTGCACCTAGCGGTGCTTCTAGGATGTAATTCTTCTGTGCAGCAATGAGGATAATCCTCAAGTTACAGAACAGAGTCCATGTAGTTTCTACGATTGTCTTTCAACTTAGCTTTCTCTAGGAACGCATTAAAATTCAAAGGAACGGTAGCACGGGCCATTGATCTACAACAACATAGACATGCAAAATACTATGAGGTACTAAGTTCATGATAAATTATAGTTCAATTAATCATATTACTTAAGAACTCCAACTTAGATAGACATCCCTCTAGTCATCTAAATGATCATGTGATACATATCAACTAAACCATGTCCGATCATCACGTGAGATGGAGTAGCTTTCAATGGTGAACATCACCATGTTGATCATATCTACTATATGATTCACGTTCGACCTTTCGGTCTCAGTGTTCCGAGGCCATATCTGCATATGCTAGGCTCGTCAAGTTTAACCAAAGTATTCCGCGTGTGCAAAACTGGCTTGCACCCGTTGTATGTGAATGTAGAGCTTATCACACCCGATCATCACGTGGTGTCTCGGCACGACGAACTGTAGCAACGGTGCATACTCAGGGAGAACACTTGTACCTTGAAATTTAGTGAGGGATCATCTTATAATGCTACCGCCGTACTAAGCAAAATAAGATGCATAAAATATAAACATCACATGCAATCAAAATATGTGACATGATATGGCCATCATAATCTTGTGCCTTTGATCTCCATCTCCAAAGCACCGTCATGATCTCCATCGTCACCGGCTTGACACCTTGATCTCCATCGTAGCATCGTTGTCGTCTCGCCAACTATTGCTTCTACGACTATCGCTACCTCTTAGTGATAAAGTAAAGCAATCACTTGGCGATTGCATTTCATACAATAAAGCGACAACCATAAGGTTGCTGCTAGTTGCCGATAACGGTTACAAAACATGATCATTTCATACAACAATTTGTATCTCATCACGTCTTGACCATATCACATCACAACAAGCCCTGCAAAAACAAGTTAGACGTCCTCTACTTTGTTGTTGCAAGTTTTACGTGGCTGCTACGGGCTTCTAGCAAGAACCGTTCTTACCTACGCATCAAAACCACAACGATTTTTCGTCAAGTGTGTTGTTTTAACCTTCAACAAGGACCGGCCGTAGTCAAACTCGATTCAACTAAAGTTGGAGAAACATACACCCGCTAACCACCTGTGTGCGAAGCACGTCGGTATATTCAGTCTCATGAACGTAGTCATGTAATGTCGGTCCGGTCCGGGCCGCTTCATCCAATAGTACGCCGAATCAAAGTAAGACATTGGTGGTAAGCAGTATGACTATTATCGCCCACCACTCATTGTGTTCTACTCGTGCATATAACATCTATGCATAGACTTGGCTCTGATAACACTGTTGGGGAACGCAGTATTTCAAAAAAATTCCTACGATGACGCAAGATCTATCTAGGAGATGCATAGCAACGAGCGGGGAGAGTGTGTCTGTTGGAAATATGCCCTAGAGGCAATAATAAAAGCATTATTATTATATTTCATTGTTCATGATAATTGTCTTTTATTCATGCTATAACTGTATTATCCGGAAATCGTAATACACGTGTGAATACATAGACTACAATACGTCCTAGTAAGCCTCTAGTAGACTAGCTCGTTGGTCAGCAGATAGTCATGGTTTCTGACTATGGACATCGATGTCATTGACAACGGGATCACGTCATTAGGAGAATGACGTGATGGACAAGACCCAATCCTAAGCATAGCACAAAGGTCGTGTAGTTCGTTTTGCTAGAGCTTTTCCAATGTCAAGTATCTCTTCCTTAGACCGTGAGATCGTGTAACTCCCGGATACCGTAGGAGTGCTTTGGGTGTATCAAACGTCACAACGTAACTGGGTGACTATAAAGGTGCACTACAGGTATCTCCGAAAGTGTCTGCTGGTTGACACGGATCGAGACAGGATTTGTCACTCCGTATGACGGAGAGGTATCACTGGGCCCACTCGGTAGTGCATCATCATATTGAGCTCAAAGTGATCAAGTGTCTGGTCATGGGATCATGCATTACGGTACGAGTAAAGTGACTTGCCGGTAACGAGACTAAACGAGGTATTGGGATACCGACGATCGAGTCTCGGGCAAGTAACATACCGTCGACAAAGGGAATAGAATACGGGTTGCTTGAACCCTTGACATCGTGGTTCATCCGATGACAACATCGAGGAACATGTAGGAGCCAACATGGGTATCCAGATCCGCTGTTGGTTATTGACCTGAGATCGTCTCGGTCATGTCTACATGTCTCCCGAACCCGTAGGGTCTACACACTTAAGGTTCGGTGGCGCTAGGGTTAATAGGAAGACAAGTATGTGATTACCGAATGTTGTTCGAGTCCGGATGAGATCCCGACGTCACGAGGAGTTCGGAATGGTCCGGAGGTAAAGATTTATATATGGAAAGTGGTTAAACGGACTCGGAAAGTTTGGGGTATACTGGTAATGTACCGGGGCCACGGGAGAGTTCGGAGGTCCACTGGAGGGCCACCTCTCGGGGGGCCACATGGGCTAAGTGGGAGAGGGAGCCAGCCCTGGTGGGCTGGGCGCACCTCCCACCTAGGCCCATCGGCTAGGGCATGGGAGGAAACCCTAAAGGGCGCCCCTGGCTTGGGGGCAAGCCACCCTCCCCTCCTCCCCTTTGGCCGCCGCCCCATCTAGGGTTCCCCCTAGATGGCCGGGCCCCCTTTGCCCTTTCCTCCTACAAATAGAGGGGTGGGGGGGAGGGCTGCACACACGATTGAAGGCGCAGCCCCTCCCCTCCCCAACACCTCTCTTTCTCCACGGAAGCTTGGCGAAGCCCTGCCGGAGAACTGTCGTACCAACTGCACCACGCCGTCGTGCTGCCATTGGAGTTGTCTTCCTCAACCTCTCCTTCATCCTTGCTGGATCAAGACGGAGGAGACGCCATCATCCCGTACGTGTGTTGAACGCGGAGGTGCTGTCCGTTCAGCACTTGGTCATCGGTGATCGGAATCACGTTGGGAACGACTCCATCATCACCACTCCCTCGAACGCTTCCGTACTCGATCTACAAGTGGTATGTAGATGCAAACTCTCTCTCTTGACTCGTTGCTTAGTAGAACTCATAGATGGATCTTGGTGAAACCGTAGGAAAAATTTTAATTTTCTGCAACGTTCCCCAACAGTGGCATCATAAGCTAGGTCTATGCGTAGTTCTCTATTGCACGAGTAGAACACAATTTAGTTGTGGGCGTGGATCTTGTCAACTTACTTGCCGCTACTAATCTTATCTTGCTTCCGCGGTATTGTGGGATGAAGCGGCCGGACCAACCTTACACGTGCGCTTCGTGAGACCGGTTCCACCGACTAACATGCACTAGTTGCATAAGGTGGCTGGCGGGTGTCTGTCTCTCCTACTTTAGTTGGAGCGGATTCGATGAAAAGGGTCCTTATGAAGGGTAAATAGAAGTTGACAAGATCACGTTGTGGTTATTCGTAGGTAAGAAAACGTTCTTGCTAGAACCCAATTGCAGCCACGTAAAAGATGCAACAACAATTAGAGGACGTCTAACTTGTTTTTGCAGCAATTGTCATGTGATGTGATATGGCCAAGTTGTGATGAATGATGAATGACATATTGTGATGTATGAGATCATGTTCTTGTAATAGGAATCACGACTTGCATGTCGATGAGTATGACAACCGGCAGGAGCCATAGGAGTTGTCTTTATTTTGTATGACCTGCGTGTCATTGAAGAACGCCATGTAACTTACTTTACTTTATTGCTAAACGCGTTAGACATAGAAGTAGAAGTAGTCATTGGCGTGACAACTTCATGGAGGCACAATGATGGAGATCATGATGATGGAGATCATGGTGTCATGCCGGTGACAAGATGATCATGGAGCCTCGAAGATGGAGATCAATGGAGCTTTATGATATTGGCCATATCATGTCACTACTATATAATTGCATGTGATGTTTATTATGTTTATACATCTTGTTTACTTAGAACGACGGTAGTAAATAAGATGATCCCTTACAACAATTTCAAGAAGTGTTTCCCTAACGTGCACTGTTGCTAAAGTTAAATCGCTTCTAAGCACCACGTGATGATCGGGTGTGATGGATTCTTACGTTCACATACAATGGGTGTAAGACAGATTTACACACGCGAAAACACTTAGGGTTTACTTGACGAGCCTAGCATGTACAGACATGGCCTCGGAACATGGAGACCGAAAGGTCGAACACGAGTCGTATAGAAGATACGATCAACATGAGAATGTTCACCGATGATGACTAGTCCGTCTCACGTGATGATCGGACACGGCCTAGTCGACTCGGATCGTGTAACACTTAGATGACTAGAGGGATGTCTAATCTGAGTGGGAGTTCATTTAAATAATTTGATTAGATGAACTTAATTATCATGAACTTAGTCTAAAACTTTTGAATGATATGTCTTGTAGATCAAATGGCCAACGCTCATGTCAACTTGAACTTCAACGCGTTCCTAGAGAAAACCAAGCTGAAAGATGACGGCAGCAACTATACGGACTGGGTCCGGAACTTGAGGATCATCCTCATAGCTGCCAGGAAACAATATGTCCTAGAAGGACCGCTAGGTGACGCTCCCGTCCCAGAGAACCAAGACATTATGAATGCTTGGCAGTCTCGTCTGATGATTACTCCCTGTTCAGGCGGCATGCTTTACAGCTTAGAACTGGGGCTCCAAAAGCGTTTTGATCATCACGGAGCATATGAGATGTTCGAGGAGCTGAAACTTGTTTTCCAAGCTCACGCCCGGGTCGAGAGATATGACATCTCCAACAAGTTCTATAGTTGTAAGATGGAGGAAAACAGTTCTGTCAGTGAGCACATACTGAAGATGTCTGGGTTGCACAACCGTATGACCCAGCTGAATATTAACCTCCCTGATGAGGCGGTCATTGACAGAATCCTCCAGTCGCTCCCACCAAGCTACAAGAGCTTTGTGATGAACTACAACATGCAGGGGATGGTAAAGACCATTCCTGAAGTGTTCTCTATGCTGAAGTCAGCCGAGGTTGAAATCAAGAAAGAACATCAAGTGTTGATGGTCAATAAGACCACTAAGTTCAAGAAGGGCAAGGGCAAGAAGAACTTCAAGAAGGACGGCAAGGAAGTTGCCGCACCCGGTAAGCAAGTTGCCGGGAAGAAGTCAAAGAATGGACCCAAACCCGAGACTGAGTGCTTTTATTGCAAGGGGAGGGGTCACTGGAAGCGGAACTGCCCCAAATACTTAGCGGACAAGAAGGCCGGCAACACCAAAGGTATATTTGATATACATGTAATTGATGTGTACTTTACCAGTACTCGTAGTAACTCCTGGGTATTTGATACCGGTGTCGTTGCTCATATTTGTAACTCACAGCAGGAGCTGCGGAATAAGCGGAGACTGGCAAAGGACGAGGTGACGATGCGCGTCGGGAATGGTTCCAGAGTCGATGTGATCGCCGTCGGCACGCTACCTCTTCATTTACCTACGGGATTAGTTATGAACCTTAATAATTGTTATTTGGTGCCAAGTTTGAGCATGAATATTGTATCTGGATCTCGTTTAATGCGAGATGGCTACTCATTTAAATCCGAGAATAATGGTTGTTCTATTTATATGAGAGATATGTTTTATGGTCATGCTCCGATGGTCAATGGTTTATTCTTCATGAATCTCGAGCGTAGTATTACACATGTTTATAGCGTGAATACCAAAAGATGTAAAGTTGATAACGATAGTCCCACATACTTGTGGCACTGCCGCCTTGGTCACATTGGTGTCAAGCGCATGAAGAAGCTCCATGCTGATGGACTTTTGGAGTCTTTAGATTATGAATCATTTGACACATGCGAACCATGCCTCATGGGCAAGATGACCAAGACTCCGTTCTCCGGAACAATGGAGCGAGCAACCAACTTTTTGGAAATCATACATACCGATGTGTGCGGTCCAATGAGCGTCGAGGCTCGCGGAGGATATCGTTATGTTCTCACTCTCACAGATGACTTGAGTAGATATGGGTATGTCTACTTGATGAAACACAAGTCTGAGACCTTTGAAAAGTTCAAGGAATTTCAGAATGAAGTAGAGAATCAACGTGACCGAAAGATAAAATTCTTATGATCAGATCGTGGAGGAGAATATTTAAGTCACGAATTTGGTACACACTTAAGAAAATGTGGAATCGTTTCACAACTAACGCCGCCTGGAACACCTCAGCGTAACGGTGTGTCCGAACGTCGTAATCGCACTCTATTGGATATGGTGCGGTCTATGATGTCTCTTACCGATTTACCGCTATCATTTTGGGGATACGCTCTAGAGACAGCTACATTCACTTTAAATAGGGCACCGTCTAAGTCCGTTGAGACGATACCGTATGAATTATGGTTTGGGAAGAAACCTAAGCTGTCGTTTCTAAAAGTTTGGGGATGCGATGCTTATGTCAAGAAACTTCAACCTGAAAAGCTCGAACCCAAGTCGGAAAAATGCGTCTTCATAGGATACCCTAAAGAAACCATTGGGTATACCTTCTACTTAAGATCCGAGGGCAAAATCTTTGTTGCCAAGAACGGAACCTTTCTGAAAAAAGAGTTTCTCTCGAAAGAAGTAAGTGGGAGGAAAGTAGAACTCGATGAAGTACTACCTCTTGAACAGGATAGTAGTGCAGCTCAGGAAAATGTTCCTGTGATGGCTACACCAACTGAAGAGGAAATTTATGATGATGATCAAGGTACTTCGGATCAAGTTGCTACTGAACCTCGTAGGTCCACAAGGACACGTTCCGCACCGGAGTGGTACAGCAACCCTGTCCTGGAAATCATGTTGTTGGACAACGGTGAACCTTCGAACTATGAAGAAGCGATGGCGGGCCTAGATTCCAACAAATGGCTAGAAGCCATGAAGTCCGAGATAGAATCCATGTATGAAAACAAAGTGTGGACTTTGACTGACTTGCCCGATGATCGGCGAGCGATAGAAAACAAATGGATCTTTAAGAAGAAGACGGACGCGGATGGTAATGTCACCATCTATAAAGCTCGACTTGTCGCTAAGGGTTATCGGCAAGTTCAAGGGATTGACTACGATGAGACTTTCTCTCCCGTAGCGAAGCTTAAGTCCGTCCAAATCATGTTAGCAATTGCCGCATACTATGATTATGAGATTTGGCAGATGGACGTCAAAACAACGTTCCTTAACGGATATCTTAAGGAAGAGCTGTATATGATGCAGCCGGAGGGTTTTGTCGATCCTAAGAATGCTGACAAAGTATGCAAGCTCCAGCGATCCATTTATGGGCTGGTGCAAGCATCTCGGAGTTGTAACATTCGCTTTGATGAAATGATCAAAGCATTTGGGTTTATGCAGACTTATGGAGAAGCCTGCGTTTACAAGAAAGTGAGTGGGAGCTCTGTAGCATTTCTCATATTATATGTAGATGACATACTTTTGATGGGAAATGATATAGAATTCTTGGACAGCATTAAGGCCTACTTGAATAAGTGTTTTTCAATGAAGGACCTTGGAGAAGCTGCTTATATATTAGGCATCAAGATCTATAGAGATAGATCGAGACGCCTCATAGGTCTTTCACAAAGCACATACCTTGATAAAATTTTGAAGAAGTTCAAAATGGATCAGTCCAAGAAAGGGTTCTTGCCTGTATTGCAAGGTGTGAAATTGAGCTCAGCTCAATGCCCGACCACGGCAAAAGATAAAGAAGAGATGAGTGTCATCCCTATGCCTCAGCCATAGGATCTAGTATGTATGCCATGCTGTGTACCAGACCTGATGTAAACCTTGCCGTAAGTTTGGTAGGAAGGTACCAAAGTAATCCCGGCAAGGAACACTGGACAACGGTCAAGAATATCCTGAAGTACCTGAAAAGGACAAAGGACATGTTTCTCGTTTATGGAGGTGACGAAGAGCTCGTCAGAACGGGTTACGTCGGCGCTTAGCTTCGACACAGATCTGATGACTCAGTCACAAACCGGATACGTGTATATGTTGAATGGTGGAGCAGATGGCTGGTGCAGCTGCAAGCGAGCGCGTCGTGGCGGGATCTACATATGAAGCGGAGTACATGGCAGCCTCGGAGGCAGCGCATGAAGCAATTTGGGTGAAGGAGTTCATCACCGACCTAGGAGTCATACCCAATGCGTCGGGGCCGATCAAACTCTTCCGTGACAACACCGGAGCTATTGCCCTTGCCAAGGAGCCCAGGTTTCACAAGAAGACCAGGCACATCAAGCGTCGCTTCAACTCCATCCGTGAAAATGTTCAGGATGGAGACATAGAAATTTGTAAAGTGCATACGGATCTGAATGTCGCAGATCCGTTGACTAAACCCTCTCTCGCGGCAAAACATTATCCAACACCGAACTCTATGGGTGTTCGATTCATCACAATGTAACTAGATTATTGACTCTAGTGCAAGTGGGAGACTGTTGGAAATATGCCCTAGAGGCAATAATAAAAGCATTATTATTATATTTCCTTGTTCATGATAATTGTCTTTTATTCATGTTATAACTGTATTATCCGGAAATCGTAATACACGTGTGAATACATAGACTACAATACGTCCCTAGTAAGCCTCTAGTAGACTAGCTCGTTGGTCAACAGATAGTCATGGTTTCCTGACTATGGACATCAGATGTCATTGACAACGGGATCACGTCATTAGGAGAATGACGTGATGGACAAGACCAAGGTTGGAAAAAGCGGTAGGCGTAAGCGAGGCGGTTGGCCTTCGCCTAGTGCCTAGGCGGTGCTTAAGCGTCCTAGGCGCAGCCTAGGCGGTTATATAATTTTTACTCTCAAGGTATATATGTGGTCATTATAAGTGTATTTTATTAATTCAGGGCATATAAGCATGTTAGCTACTAGCTACTACGATTGGAATATGGCCCTTTTTGCATATCAGTGCAATATGGCATAGATTTCTTGCCTAGGTAGACAATTTCTTACTTGCTATGCCTAGACTTCTGCTTATGCCCTAGGCGAGGCGTTTGGCCATTGCCTAGTGCCTAGGCGTGCCTAAGCGCCTCCTAGGCACTGCCTTTTCCAACAGAGGACAAGACCCAATCCTAAGCATAGCACAAAGGTCGCGTAGTTCGTTTTGCTAGAGCTTTTCCAATGTCAAGTATCTCTTCCTTAGACCGTGAGATCGTGTAACTCCCGGATACCGTAGGAGTGCTTTGGGTGTATCAAACGTCACAACGTAACTGGGTGACTATAAAGGTGCACTACAGGTATCTCCGAAAGTGTCTGTTGGGTTGACACGGATCGAGACAGGGATTTGTCACTCCGTATGACGGAGAGGTATCACTGGGCCCACTCGGTAGTGCATCATCATATTGAGCTCAAAGTGATCAAGTGTCTAGTCACGGGATCATGCATTACGGTGCGAGTAAAGTGACTTGCCGTAACGAGACTAAACGAGGTATTGGGATACCGACGATCGAGTCTCGGGCAAGTAACATACCGTCTGACAAAGGGAATAGAATACGGGGTTGCTTGAACCCTTGACATCGTGGTTCATCCGATGACAACATCGAGGAACATGTGGGAGCCAACATGGGTATCCAGATCCCGCTGTTGGTTATTGACCTGAGATCGTCTCGGTCATGTCTACATGTCTCCCGAACCCGTAGGGTCTACACACTAAGGTTCGGTGGCGCTTAGGGTTAATAGGAAGACAAGTATGTGATTACCGAATGTTGTTCGAGTCCGGATGAGATCCCGGACGTCACGAGGAGTTCGGAATGGTCCGGAGGTAAAGATTTATATATGGAAAGTGGTTAAGCGGACTCGGGAAAGTTTGGGGTATACTGTAATGTACCGGGGCCACGGAGAGTTCGGAGGTCCACGGAGGGGCCACCCCTCCGGGGGCCACATGGGCTAAGTGGGAGGGATCCAGCCCCTGGTGGGCTTGGCGCACCTCCCACCTAGGCCCATGCGGCTAGGGCATGGGGAGGGAAACCCTAAAGGGGCGCCCCAGCTTGGGGGCAAGCCACCTCCCTCCTCCCTTGCCGCCGCCCCATCTAGGGTTCCCCTAGATGGCCGCCCCCTTGCCCTCTCCTCCTATAAATAGAGGGTGGGGGAGGGCTGCACACACGATTGAAGGCGCAGCCCCTCCCCTCCCCAACACCTCTCTTTCTCCACGCAAGCTTGGCGAAGCCCTGCAGGAGAACTGTTGTACCAACTGCACCACGCCGTCGTGCTGCCATTGGAGTTGTCTTCCTCAACCTCTCCTTCATCCTTGCTGGATCAAGACGGAGGAGACGCCATCGTCCCGTACGTGTGTTGAACGCGGAGGTGCTGTCCGTTCAGCACTTGGTCATCGGTGATCGGAATCACGTTGGGAACGACTCCATCATCACCACTCCCTCGAACGCTTCCGTACTCGATCTACAAGTGGTATGTAGATGCAAACTCTCTCTCTTGACTCGTTGCTTAGTAGAACTCATAGATGGATCTTGGTGAAACCGTAGGAAAAATTTTAATTTTCTGCAACGTTCCCCAACAGTGTCCACGTACCCTCATAGACCGAAAGCGGAAGCGTTTAGTAACGCGGTTGATGTAGTCGAATGTCTTCACGACCAACCGATCCAAGCACCGAACGTACGACACCTCCGTGTTCAGCACACGTTTAGCACGATGACGTCCCTCGAGCTCTTGATCCAGTTGAGGACGAGGGACAGTTTCGTCATCATGACGGCGTGGTGATGGTGATGGTGATGATGAAGTTACCGGCACAGGGCTTCGCCTAAGCACTACGATGATATGACAGAGGTGTGTAACTGTGGAGGGGGGCACCGCACACGGCTAAGAGAAGACTTATTGTTGTCCCTTTGGTGTGCCCCCATCCCACATATATAAAGGGGGGAGAAGGAGGACGCCGGCCCAAGGGGGGTGCGCTAGGTGTGCAGAGTCCTACTAGGACTCCCTTGTCCTAGTAGGATTCCCCTCTCATTTTTCCTTTTTCGGAGTAGCAAAGGGGGAAAGATAGGAGGAGTAGGAGAGGGAAAGGGGGAGCGCCGCCCCCACCCCTTGTCCAATTCGGACTGGCAAGGGGGGGGGCGCCACCTCCTGACCAGCCCTCTCTCTTCTCCACAAAGTCCCATGATGGCCCATTAACTTCCCAGAGGGGGGGGGGGTCTCGTAACCCCCGGTACTCCGAAAACTCATCCGAAACATCCCGAACCATTCTGGTGTCCGAATGTAACCTTCCAATATATGAATCTTTACCTCCCGAACATTACGAGACTCCTCGTCATATCTGTGATATCATCCGGGACTCCAAACAAACTTCGGTCATCAAATCACATAACTCATAATACAAATCGTCATTGAACGTTAAGCGTGCGGACCCTAGGGTTCGAGAACTATGTAGACATGACTGAGACACATCGCTGGTCAATAACCAATAGCGGAACCTAGATGCTCATATTGTCTCCTAAATATTCTGCGAAGATCTTTATCGGTCAAACCGCATAACAACATACGTTGTTCCCTTTGTCATCGGTATGTTACTTGCCCGAGATTCGATCGTCGGTATCATCATACCTAGTTCAATCTCGTTACCGGCAAGTCTCTTTACTCGTTCCGTAATGCATCATCCCGCAACTAACTCATTAGTCACATTGCTTGCAAGGCTTATAATGATGTGCATTACCGAGAGGGCCTAGAGATACCTCTCCGATACACGGAGTGACAAATCCTAATCTTGATCTATGCCAACTCAACAAACATCTTCGGAGACACGTGTAGAGCATCTTTATAATCACTCAGTTACGTTGTGACGTTTGATAGCACACAATGTGTTCCTCCGGTATTCGGGAGTTGCATAATCTCATAGTCAGAGGAACACGTATAATTCATGAAGAAAGCAATAGCAATAAAACTAAACGATCATAATGCTAAGCTAACGGATGGGTCTTGTCCATCACATCATTCTCTAATGATGTGATCCCGTTCATTAAATGACAACAGATGTCTATGGCTAGGAAACTTAACCATCTTTGATTAACGAGCTAGTCTAGGGACACTCAGACATGTACTAAGTTTCATGTTAATACAATTGTAGCATGAATAATAAACATTTATCATGATATAAGGAAATATAAATAACTACTTTATTATTACCTCTAGGGCATATTTCCTTCAATAGGTCCTAATGGAACTACTCACACATAATCATGAAGGCAGCAAGGTTGATGAAGAATACTCCGGCAATGGCGTCCCCCTCGGCTGAGCTCCGAAAAAGGCCTCCAGATGGGATCTTCGTGGAACCCTCGGTGCGTGTATCCCCTCGGTGCGTGTATCGGTCTCTCCCCAAGGTCCTTGTGTTTCTTGTTGCCCCAAAAATCATACTAAATTGGCACCATATTTTGACCTCCGTAAATATTTATTTCCTGCGGAACCGAAGCAAGAAGAAAACAGAAATTGGCACTGCACATTAAATTAATAAGTTAGTCCATACAATAATATAAATTGCTAAAAAAAGTACATATAAATAATAATGTGATACCATGAAATAATAAATAATCCCCTATCTACTAATATATCTAAATAGGAGCACCCCACTATTTGATTTTCCTGTGTTCCTCTGCATCCATGTCACCCTAAACAATTTCCACCGTTTGATTCACAACCGATGTCTCGGATCTGCAGGACAAGAGTTGATCCCCCGTACTCCAGGCTCCCCCCGTTGGCTCCTCCTTCCTCCACGAACGGAAGAGGAAGCAGAAGCGTCCAATCAAAACGTCCATGGTGCGATGGAATCCCTCTTTAATAGTTGGCCGCCCCGTCTCCCGTTCCCCATCTCACCCCAAACGACACGAATGCCACCCTGAAAGGGACGCGGCAGAACCCAACCTCATCTAGGGTTTGTGGCCGCCGGCGAGGTTGGAAGCGGTGGCTACCGCGGCGACGGCGAGGAAAGGGAGGGATCTGGAGGATGGGTGGAACTTCATGCAGAAGGGCATCAAAAAGCTCATCAGCATATAAAGGGCAAGCCGGAATCGCAGTTCATCTTCGACTACTATGTGATTTTCTATACGTAAGTCGCCTTCGTCCCCGCCTCCATGCATCCTGCCATGCCTAGACTGGCCCTATCCGGTGTTGATCTAGGGTTTCCGCCCTCTGTTTCTTTCCATCACGCAACACAATATACAACATGTGGAAAAACAAACTGGTTGCCTTTTGGCCACAGACTAGATTGGTTTTAGTTTAGATATAAAACAGATTCTGGATTTCTAATGTGCAACGACGGTATCTTTTCCCTGTTGTGTTATTTGGAGATGCATCTTATATGGTTTTGTTAAATATGTATAGGTGATTAAAGTGGGGCTAGACAAAAACAGCTCATGCATTGATTTTGATTACCTCAGCTGGTCCAGAAGGACCATCAGGTGAAAGATTTTCTGAGTATGATTCTGATTCTTTCCAATGTTCTAGCTGTGATGATACAAATCTGCTCGGCAAACAAATAAAAGCAGTTGGCAGAAAAAGTGATGACGAATAAGCGAGAGCAAGTCATGATAATTACTGGTCTTTTGTTCACCAATTATCGAGTAAATAGCACTGGCGGTCTAAGAACTTGCACCACGGGTGCAGTTAAGTCACACTACTTGCAAACTGGAAAAACCGGTCACAGAACTTGCCTTTCGGGTGCAATCAAGTCACACACGCCAGCTGAACCGCGCCGACGCCCGGTTTTTTCTGTTTCGCTGTCACGCGCGGCGCACGTGAGGCCTCTGGACTGCATCGTTTTTTTGCATAAAGACCCCTGGATCCAGAGCAAAAGGCGCATAGCCCCCCTTTCCTCTGTTCTCCTCTGTTCTCCGCCTGTTCGTGTTCTTTGCCGATGGGAGAGGAGATAGCGGCGCTACCGAGCGGGCGGCGAGCTGGTCGGCGGCAAGCCGGTCATCGGCGACGACGGAGGATCCGCGATGGAGTTGCCAATCCACGAGGACCGAAGCGCATGGGAGGCCGATATCTGTAAGTTTTTCCCCAATTTAGTTAGGGTTTTCTCCCTTCGCCAATAGATGAAGATCGTCGGTGCATCGTAGTAGTTTTACTCCATGAATCAATAGTAGTAGTTAGGGTATGTTGGTATTCACCTACGATTTGTATCACACAATATTATTGGGGATGGCAGCTAGGGTTAGTAGTGTCCTTTTTTTGAATGTATTTATTGAATGCACTGTCCATTGTTGAATGTAGGTTTTGAATCGGTGAAATTCAGTGTGGAGGTGCATTATGGTGGGTTTTTGTGGGGAAGGGAGTGAATCGACATATTTGGATGAGAAGATATGTTGGTTTGACAACCTAGACAGAAGAACTCTCTGCAAGGACTGCATCTACTACATGCTAGCACTATTGAATTATCCCGATGACGTGAAAATTATGTATTGGTGCCCACCGGAAAAACACTTGCAGATCTGGTGGAAATAAACACGAAGCTATCGTCAAGATGGCCAAAGCCTCTGCTCACTCAAAGGTACTGGTTTTGTTTGTCGGGCATATGAGAAAACCTGAGATGCAGGAGGAAGATGACATTCTGTTCAAAGGTTGCCTGTTCTACCCAAAGTTATCTTGAGTCCACCTAGCAAGAACAAGATTAGGGAGATGAAATCAGAGAAACTGTCGTAGTTCAAACAATGCATCTAATAGGAAGAATTCAGAGCAAAAGAAGATCCAATTGGTACAGAGGAGGCAGAAAATTCAGATTTATCGAAAATTCAGAAGTTTCGGAAGAAGAGTATGAATGTGATGCGACATAGATCCTACTTGGTATGACAGTGATTATGGAATGGAGGAGGATGATGAGGAGTATGACAAGAATGTAGATGATGTTGTGCATGATGCTTTGATTGAGAAAGGCAAAAGTATTGGTGCTGAGTACAGGCATGTTCCCGGGACAGATGATGTGTATGAAGATGATTTGCAGCTGCCGAAGAGGATGATTTGGAGAGAAAACATAGAAGTGACTCTGATGATGAGGAGTATAAGAAGAAAAAAAAGAAGGAGAAACACATTTATAGGTTTAAACCATTTAACATAGTTGTTGACATGGAAAACCCTCAATTCAAGGTGGGTATGGTTTTGATTCTGTGGAGCTCCTTAGGAAAGTAGTAGCACAAAGATGCAGTCAAGAACAGGGTGCAAATTAGGAAGAAAAGAAATAATAAACAAAGATTTGAGGCAGTGTGTGAAGAGGGTTGCCCTTGGAAATTAGTGGTGTCAATGACAATAGGACACAGTCTTTTCTTGTGAAGACTTTAATTGGAGAGCACACTTGTGAGAAGGTGCAGGATGTCAAAGAACTAACAGCCCCCTTTCTTGCTAGCAAATATGTGGAGAAGTTCAGAGACAATGAGAAGATTTCTCTAGGTACATTTTCAAGGAAAGTTAGGAAGAAATTTAACATGGAAGTTAGCAGACACAAGCTTGGTAGAGCTAGGAAAGAAGCATTGGAAGTGGTGCATGGGGATGAGGTGAAGCAGTATTCATTGCTTTGGAGATATGCAGAGGAAGTGAGACATAGCAATCCAGGTTCATCTTTCTATCTAAACCTGGAGAATGGGCTGTTTAGTACTTGTTATTTCAGTTTGGCAGCTTGCAAAGTAGGGTGGCTGAAGGGATGTAGGCCAATCATATGTATTGATGGCACATTCATAAAGACAAAGTATGGTGGCCAATTACTGACAGCAGTAGGTATAGATGGAAATGATTCAATATATCCAATTGCAATGGCAGTGGTGGAGACAGAATGCTATGGATCTTGGGCATGGTTCCTTGCTACATGAAGCGGGATCTTAACATAATGAACACCAGCACATTCAGATTATGAGTGATAAATGAAGGTATAATAAGTTCAGATTCTGTTCATAGGTTCGATTCTTGTTCATAGGTTCGATTCTTGTTCATAGGTGCAGTTCGTTCATAGGTTCAGTTCTCGTTCATAGGTGCAGATTACTTCTTACTTACACTAGTGTGATAATTCTGTTCTTTTCTCACACGGGGCTCATAAAAGCTGTAAATGAACAGTTCCACGACTCGAGCATAGGTTTTGTGTGAGACACCAGTATCAAAACTTATACTCAGCACACAAAGGTGAGACAATCGACAAAGAACTATGGACTTGTGCCAAATCAACCACTCCAACCATGTTTGAAATTAATATGGAGAAGATGAAGGAAGATAATCCGAAGCTTATGCTTGGTTGGAAGATAAGCCTCCAAATCAATGGTCAAGGGCATTTTTGATGATTTTCCCAAATGTGACATTTTGTTGAATAACACTTGTGAAGTTTTCAATAGGTAATAGCACTTAATCTTGTCTGAAATTGAGCGATGAATCAAACTGATCTTTGTCTGAAATTGAACAAGAACTAAAACTGAACTTTGTCCAAATGTTGTGTTGTAGGTACATTTTAGAAGCTAGAGAGCTACCTCTGTTGACCATGCTTGAGAGGATTAAATCACAGATTATGCATAGGCATATGTCAAAGAAAAGGAGGCTCTTGAGAAGTGGACAGGCAACATAACTCCAAAATTAGAGACAAATTAAGAAAAATGTAGAGTTGTCAAGAAATTGTCACCACGAGGCGTCGGGGATGGGTGTCTTTGGTGTGTTATCAAATGGCAAGACATACATAGTGGAGTTGAATATGCATGCATGCACCTGCAGAAGGTGGCAACTCACTGGAATTCCTTGCAGCCATGCTTGTGCCTGTGGTAGACATGAAAGGATTAAACCTGAATCCATGTTGTCTTCTTGCTACTCTGTGCAAACATACTTGTCAGCTTATGGAGTTCAAGTATATCCTACAAGGGACAAAGATGAGTGGCCACATGTAGATGCAGTACCTATATTGCCACCACTATATGAGAAAAGAGCTGGAAGGAGAAGAAAGAACAGAAGGCAGCAACCAGAGGAGACTGAAGATGGTACTAAACTCAGTAGACATGGGGCTGTTATGCACTGTGGATATTGCAAAGAAGCTGGTCTAACAGTGGTTGCCCAAAGTTGAAAGCTGCTGTACTAAGAGAAGAGGAAGATCAAAATGAGCAGACTGGGGAATTTGGAAGTGATCCACAGGATCATGGCACAACAGATAATGTTCAAAGTGATCAACCTGAGCATGGCAGGACAAATACTGTTGGAAGTGAGCATACAGAGAATGCTGCAACTGCGCAGACAGAATCACGTAGTAGGAGGGGAAGAAAAAGAAAGCCCACTGACAAAATGAGGGAGCAAATAGAGCAAATGAGGAGCAAGCTAAGAAAAAGAAGTCAAAGATGGTTATTGATGAAAATGGAGATGTTGACTTCCCATAATTCTAACTGTAAGTTTACATTAGAAATTAATAAAACAAAAAACATATCAATAACTGACATGCTCTTGTATGATGTGCAGCACATTCGAACAGACCTATGAGGCCAGATCGGGACCCAACACAGGTTGAAGGCAGCATGATACATATTTTATCACATGAGGTACTTGTGCCACAATTTCACATTTTCTATTCCTTAAAATTGCTTTTCATAAAAACTGACAGTACCACTGTTTCTTTGTACAGGGAACAGCACAAGGAATTCCAGTTACTAGGATACACCAAATTCCAGAGGAAAGTGCATTTGTAGTCGAGCACAGGTCCAACATAGCAGCTAGAGGAAGAGGAGTTGGAGGAGCTAGTGCTTCTGCACAAGCACCAGGCAGAGGAAGAGGAGCTGGAGGGGCTAGTGCTTCTGAACAAGCACAAGGCAGAGGAAGAGGAGCTGGAAGAGCTAGTGATTCTACACAAGCACCAGGAAGAGGTGGAGCAGCTGGAGCTGGAAGAGGAACAAGAGGAAGAAAAGGAAGTGCCACAAGAAAGAAGAAAACAAAAACAAAGGGACTGAAGTGGCTGCTACTTGGAGAAGGGTCTACTACTATGAGGAGATGAAGAATGAGATGGTTTACATTGCATTTGCTTTGGTATTTTGTAACTTAAGTACTACTACTATGTACTGAACTATTTGGTGTGCTATCAGTCTGTGTAAACTTGTTGATGTAAGACAGCAAGCATATGTGAACGTAGACTGGTTAAACATTGCTTAACAAATGTACTCTTACAACATTATAACACCGAAGTTCACAAAACAGATTGGTTCATCATCCAAACATTACAAACTGACAATAACCAAACTGATAGAAACTGACAGAAACAGACATAACAGGGTACAAGTTCAGCTAGTTGAAATGACAATGACCAAACTCACAATACATAACTAAATTGATAAGTACTCCAGTGCTTCTCAATCAAGCATGCCCATATTGACCAGGGCCAGTGCCATCTATTTTGCCGCGCCATGTGCTGAAAGTATGCTTGCGGGTAAGGTCTTCATCTTCATCAGGGAGAAATTCTACAGCCAAGCCTTCAGTTAGCAACGGGCCACGGTCGACGACCTCTTTGACATGCATAATCACTGGAAAATCTACGGTTGCACGCTCTGTGGGAGAATTTGGAGCCGGTGGTGAATGTGCATTCTCGTCGTCGGAGTCTGGCTTCCATGGCCCCGTAGGAGGTGCGGGAACAGACACGGTGAGCACCTTTGGCACACCAGAAGGGTTGCGCAGCCACGGGTGGCCGGGAGCATGTCGATGAGCTCGCCGTCGACGCCGGCGAGCACCAGGTTGACGGTGTGTGCATCCCAAGCCTCCTCCGGGAGCCCCTCCAAACTCAGCAACGTCTTGTACTCGAGCTTGTCCGGCTTGCCACGCGAAAAGCTTGACCAGCGCTGGAAAGAAATCAGGCTGCCACAACAACGAAGCTTCTCCGACGCGAGCACCACACGAGTGCAATCATCCGTCGAGTCGAAGTGAACGAAAAAATAGAACGGTGGGCAAGTGACCTCCACCTTAGTTGTCGTCCGTCGGACAGCACAGTGAGACTCCATCGCCGCCGCTAGTGCCTCCGGCGTCACCACGCTCCGCGGCTGTCCAATGATGGTGGCATACAGGACACGGCCATAGAAATCTCGCTCGAGCGCCGCCATGCCAGCAATGCGAGCGATGACAACCCGCCCGCGCTCTGGCCGCATCTCTGGCTCGCCCCGCTGCCACACCTCTTGAGGAAAGATACGCGAGTCTGGGATGCGAGGCCATACCACGGCGGTCTCCGAAGACCTGCCATCGCCGACGCCGGGCGGCGTATAGCCAATGCCACGCTCTCCTCGCTGCCGCCCACGCCTGCCATACTGCCCGCCACGATGATTGCGGCCACGGAGGAGGAACACCTACTGCCAGAAGGAACGCCGCCACCGCTCGAACTACCGCTGCCACCGCTCGAGCTCCCGCTGCCGCCGCCCATCTATCAGCGTCGCCGGAAGGTGTGAGAGTGGACGAGATCTAGGGATTTCGTTTCGATTTGGGAACTAGGGTTCGATTCGGTTATAAATCTGGCGACTTTGCAATACGGCCCTCGCACAATATTGGGAAGGACTTTTAGGCAAAAGAACAGAAAAAACCGGGCGTCGGTGCGGTTCAGCTGGCGTGTGTGACTTGATTGCACCCGAAAGGCAAGTTCTGTGACCGGTTTTTCCAGTTTGCAAGTAGTGTGACTTAACTGCACCCGCGGTACAAGTTCTTAGACCGCCAGTGCTATTTACTCCCAATTATCAGTTATATGTTTCATAAACATGCTCATATGCTAATGTAAAATGGTTATTGAATCTACTATATATAATAGGAATGAGTTCACGGCCGAAGGTCTGCTAGAAAGGCAGAACTGAAACACAAAGAAGGCCAAGCAAAGCAAATGGGAGGATGCAAGTGTTTCCATCAGGAATGATAATATGTGCTATGCTTTCATGTGTGCATTATTTATCTAAATGTGCTTTTTTCTAAATGATGGACCAATTTTCTTAATCGAACTAATATTTTCATCATATCTGCTGCAGAAAATTAGATTTCTTTTACTGTTAAATCATTAGCCAGTAACTATTTGGTGATGCGTATATGCCAATGGTATGACCATGTAAACCATTGGTACAGTTTCAATGCAGCAGTACTATGTTATAACTTCCTACTCAATAGTAGATTTGAATTATTGTGAAATGTCTTTCTGTCAGAGCTAATGGCACTGCATCTATATGTCACACCATACACCACTTGCAGGTCATCAAGCGTGTGCCCACCTGATCCCCCAACAAGTGTTCGCTCACTGGTGACTTTTCTAATCTGCAAATATGTTTTTCTTCCTTGCTTGCTGCACATGGGCGGCACTTTTAACTGATAGTTAAACACCTATAGCGCTGTCTGTTGTAGTGTTATGTGTACAAGGAACCACGATGAACAAAGAAGTTTTGGTTTTTGGTGACGATTCCCTTTTCCCAAATACTTACTGATAGCATTTTTTTGTTTTTTCATATAGCAGCCATCTAATATTTTTGGCAGCATTTAGACTGGAGGAGAACAAACTTGATACACAAAGCAATTTTGGTCACACGAGGGCTTCAGGTCACACGTGTGTCACTCGAGTGCGCAAGCTGTTGACTGCATTTCAGCAAGACCATTTAATGACAAGCATGTACAAAATATCACTAAATGTAACCTACCCGTTATATTTTTATGTAATGCGAATAAATTTGTAAATGTGTTCTACTCCCTCCGTAAACTAATATAAGAGCATTTAGATCATTACTTTAGTTATCTAAACGTTCTTATATTAGTTTACGGAAGGAGTAGATTGTAACATCTTCTGTGGAGATCTAAATGGTCAAGGCGACCGGATTTAAACCGTTTGGCCTAACATTATAGACTATTCATCACTATTTTCTCAAGCGACTTGGAGAATATATTATCAATACGCAGTAGACCATTTGATGCACTCATAATGCATTGGCGCTTGCACTTTAGTACGTTATTTTCTATGACATGTAAATAATACAGTTGGCATTTTCCCCTTCCAAATTTTCTGCTCAAAGTTCCCGTTGCAACGCGCGGGGTATCCTTCTAGTTCCTAAATAGCTGCCTCCCACTATCTATTTTTTCAGCCATCCACATCATCACTTATTTTCTGTAAAACAAATTCATAGGTAGCAATTAATATTTGACACTGTGAGCTACTCATCAACCAAAAGATAAACAGGTTGGGATCGCCTTCACTACAAGCGTCCTCTCTTTCCCAGACTCTGGCCTCCCAACTTCTCTGTTCCCATCCTTCCCCTTCTCCCTCATCATCAAATAAATTACCTAGCCCTTCTCTACCTACCGCTTGATCTCCTTCGCTACACGCCACCCCATGAAGAAGGTTGTGCTCGCCATCCAACGCCTGTTAAGATCACCGCCGTGTCGCAAGGTAGGCCACATCGTCCGCCACATCCGAGTTGACTCCTTCATCTGGCATGTTAAATCATTTTTCTTGTACCTTTATATATCTGAATGTTATGCACCCAGCGCAATGATATCTTGAATACAATAGTTATTTGGAATTATGAGTTAAGTGAAGATCACATATTAACTTCTCCTTACTGACACGTCTCCTTTCTCCTTTTTGCTTCCTTGATCTGCTCCTTCCATTCCATAATGTATCTCTCCCGTCCTACACCACAAGAAATCAAGTCATGTCATATACCTCCTCCCTTCTATACGTCCCTCGGCTATGTATGTCATTGCGCGTGTTATGTTGCTCCGGTCACTTGTCTCCCTAATCCACCTCGTTCTCATCTTCAACTCAGTAAATATCTATTAGATGGTTTTTATATTGAATTTGAACCCGACCGAGGATGTTTTTCCTACCAAGATTGGTTTGAATAAAGAAACAAAGCTGCCTACAAATAACTTTGATATGCTTCCATTTTTGTATGATTAAAATATCCACCGCAAATGAGAATGTGTGACACAGCCACCGCCGCCAACCACCAACTCACATTCATAATATAGTGCATAAAGAGTTCATGTAATTTTGTCCTAGCAAAAGGAGAATTGTTAACAATGGGCCGCGGGAGAGGAGACAACCACAAATTAATTGATGCACATGACCAAAATAACTTGTATAGAACAAACATCCGTTCTTGTTCTCTGTCTATCGGAAAATGCAATTATGAATGGAAGTATATTAGTATATGGTTGCACCATTGAAACTAAAAGCCCCGCAAGTGAACTCCCACCGACTGATGGGTCATCTGTACAGTGATTCAAATCAATCTACATAATATTCATCCATTGTAACTTCATGCCGAATAAGAAGAAAACCACTCAGATTGTCTGCCGCTCGCATTTCACAAACACAGTATGCTATCACAATACATAAGTACATGGCTGTGTTGTACGCCATATAACAGGCATACATAATCATTGTATTTATATGAAAAATTACTACATCTACGGAGACCCTCTATATGTACATTGTTTTTGTATCTATGCAAAAAATATACTCCCTCTGTTCGGAAATACTTGTCATCAAAATGACTAAAAGAAGATGTATCTAGATGTATTTTAGTTCTAGATACATCCTCTTTTATCCATTTTGATGACAAGCTTTTCCGGACGGAGGGAGTACAACAATGATACTATGTACAATGTGACCATACAACAACTTGTTCTTCCTGTTATCATCTTTTGAGTGTATTTTCTTTTCCTATGCCCGATGTGAGTTTATTTTTCTTTCATCCTCTCGGTTGCAACTCCACACATTGCTTGTTTGTCCTTTCTCTGTGCATGTTCTTAGCCTCGTCTGCTGTTGTTGGGAATGAGGAGTTTCTTCGCTGATGGCCCTTGCTTCTTGAAGACTTTATTCAAGAGGAGCAAAGTGGATGGCAGCGACAGGTCTGGAAGAAACCGTGGCCGGCACCGACCAGGCAATTGAAGTTGTCGTCGAGCAGATTTAGCAGGTCGGCTCTCATTATCCATGCCGGCGCTTTTCGAGCGAGCGATGGTATACTTTGTAATGCTTATGCGAGACATTTTTTAAAAGACTTGGGTCAATTAAGATTGAATGCGGTATGACTGTAGCTTATTTGTAACAACTTTATTTCAGACTCAATGTTTACTCCAGACTCGTCAACTATAATGTCAGAGTTCAGTCTGTACTATGGTCTGAAGTTTATCTTCCATTTATCTTGTTGGTTTGAATAAATAAATCACGAACTGGAACATGAATTTGCTACTGAATCATACCATGCGCCCTTGCTGTCATTTACTCTGTAGAATTATTTATTGACCCTGATCTGAAGCAATGGTTTCTGGGTGTAAGAGCATCTCCAGCCGTTGGAGCCCCCCAGGACAATCGGCGGGCCAAAAATAGCACGTCCTGGGGGGCAAAACACCTTCGCCGGATGAAACGCGAGGACGGTTTCCCAGACGTTGGTGCCCCCCAGGACAGTCGCCAGGCAAAAAGTGAATGAATGGGCCAGAAAAAATGATACATGGAGGAATATGATTGGCTATTGCTTCCGCCGGCGCCCCCAGCAGCCCCCCAGCGTGTTGGGTGTGGCCTGGGTTCGCCGGCACCTTTTTGAGGTCTTGGGGGGGCTTAGTGGGCATGGCTGGGCCTTTTTTTGCCATTTTTAGCTCACCGGCAGAAGAAAAGGCGCCTGGGGTGGCACTCAGGGAGGGGGACGGAGATGCTCTAAGAATGTTACGGTGTGCTCCCTTCATCGACTGTCAGTCTCACCTTTACTTGCACTTACACAGGGAGCAAATCATCCGGTGATGCCTTTTGTGTGCGATGAAGCAAATCATATGTTGAAACGCAGATGAAGTATTCGTTTATTATCAATTTGATCGGTAAGCTAGACACGTTTGTTTCTTTATTTATGCTGTATTCTTATTACATACTCCCTCCGTTCCAAATTACTCGTCGTGGTTTTAGTTCAAATTTGAACTAAAACCACGACGAGTAATTTGGAAGGAGGGAGTACTTTTTTAGGGGTTATTTCTCATGTATTCTATGTAAATAAGGAGCCTGCTTCCGTCGAGATCAGATAAAAACGTTGCCAACCCTGTAATTTACGGTCGCCGTTTGAATAGAAATCTTAACTGAAGCTGAAAGCCCTGAAGCGCGGCTCAGCATTGAAACTCGGGCAGTCCTTCTGTCCAGTGTCCATTTATGTCGTCATGCCTTCTGTTTCTAATTCCTTTTTGTCTACTCCTAGAATCAACATTTACAGTCAGGAATTCACCACATACAGTTCATCACTCCGAGAAGAATCCTCTAAACTATTTAATTTTTCTTCAGCTTCCACAACCTGCTCAGCAGCTTGTTCTGCAACTCCCTGAATTTGCTGCACAACTCATGAGGATCCTGGAAGGGATTCAGTAGCATCCCAACTACCTGTAGAGGATTCTTAGGCATCACATTACAACACCGGAACAACCCTCTAGATTCTGCGATATTGTCACCGGTGCCGCATGCCGTCTCTTCAGCTCTCTCTTGCACTCTTGAGTACACATGAACGATTGAAGCAACTCATCAGCCAGACAAAATTGTGTTCCCACCAACAGCAATTCCAAGCCGGTCAAGACACTCATGTGCAAAAACAAATAAGCTTACCATGTTGATACTGGACATCAAGCAGTATCGGCATGACCACCGCAAAGTCTCTGTCCACGTCCCATCAAACTTCTTCTTGGAAGAGTAGTATTCATGAAACAGCTCGTGGAGTGGCCAGGGACTTATCTGGGCGATCGAGTACCGTGAGGACAACCTCCTCCACGCGTGGATGGAAGGAGGGAGGCCAACTTGCTAGCAGTGTAGCTGTGAAGGCACAGGTCGGGAGCACACCTGGAGCTCGTCGGGGTTCATGCTTGGCATGTAGCAGAACTTGGCTCTCCTCTCTTAGTGGAATGTGACCAAGTCGCGAGGAGCGACAAGAGGGAGCTGTACATGTAGGCCTCGTGTTCCAAGTCATTCAGGAGGACCATGGTGGTATGCGCCCTCGTGCTTCACGAGCTATTTGCCCTGGAGCTACAGACGGAGGTCTCCGAGCATGGCTTCGCACGGTGTGACCGCATGTAGAGGGGGGGCGTGGAGGGGGTCAGGCTCTGGCGGCAGGCGCGGGTGGTGACGGCTGAACGACTGGAAGCGACCCCTGCATATGCATGGGCCTGGCCCACCTTGGCGAATCGTACCAAGAAGTATTGTTATTTGACTTTGGGTGGATCTCAGCCGTCAATCTTTATGACTAACACAAAATCAACGGACAGAAAAGATGACGTATAGAGAACTATGAAAGCCTCCGTCCTTTAATATTACTAGCACAAATGCCCGTGCGTTGCAACGGGAGAGAGTTTTTTGCGAGAAGCATCGGGTGAGATAATTGATGTGTCCATCAAAACGAACTCCACAACAGTGGGGCGATAGAGAGGAGAGTTGTGGTGTTCTCGCTGGTCATATTTGGCTCGCGAGATCTTTGTAGTAGTGGGGTTGGTCGGAGTGGCAGACACTACCCAACTCGTGCTTTTTCCCTTCAGGTCCACCTTCTTGTCGAGGTTGTGGTGACCTCCTGATTTAAAAAAAAACAAGCGAGCATTTGTTTTTTGAAAAAATCGTTAATTTCTGAAAAAAGGCAAACAAACTTGTAATAGGAAGATTTTTTTTAATTCATAAACATTTTTTGAAAACTGGACCATTTCTAAGGCGGGAGAAATGATCATTTTTGAATTTGTGAACAATTTTTGAATATGGAAACTTATTTTGAACATTCAAAACAATTTTCAAAAATGACTTTTTAATCGTGAATATTATTTTGAGTTTGTGAACATTTCAATAAAAGAACATTTTTCGAATATCTTTTGTTTTTAAAATGAAATTTATTTTCAAAATCTCGAACAATTTTGGAATTATTTTTACAAAAAAAGTTTTGAATATCAAACAAATTTTGAACGAACATAGAAAATTTAAATGTCCAAATATATTTTTAAATGGGAAAAATTGAATATCTTAATTTAACGAAAATTAGTACAAAAAACGAAATTTTGAAGAAAAAAGAAATTTTGGAAATTATAAAAATAAATTTATGGGAAAAGGATAAAATAACTTGGAAGAAAAAATATAAAACTAAAAAAGAAACACAAACAAACTAAAATGGGGCGGCCCAACACTGGGCGACAGATGGGAGGCTCAAACTATATGCCGCTTACAGCGAGAAATATGGTTCCCAGGTGCGTGCGCAGGATATAAATGGGTGGCATTTCTGGGCCTTAGCGTGTGCGGCCCGCGTACGAAATTTTGGACAAACTCTTTTTTCTTCTTCTTTTCTAGCAGATGGACCATAAAAATTTAGTACCACCTCAGATATAGAAAAAATATTTTCAGTGGTGAACGAATGAAAAAATTGAAGAAACACACCTTGCTTTATATATATAGGGGTATAGGTATTAGGTATTGGGTATAGATATTAGGTATTAGGTATTAGGTATTAGGTATAGGTATTAGGTATAGATATAGATATAGATTAGCTTGCACCTTGGTTGTCCGCGGAGTGGCTCCCGGGAGTCATGTCGATGCCAACTCTATTCTCTGCCATGTCAAAAAAGAATAATCATTCTCTACATCTAAAGTTTATGGGAGCCTGCTGCTCTAGTAGGGATTCTGTTACAACCGCTGCTCACTAAGTCACTCTCACACTCTCCAATTACAACCAGTGATTTCTCTGTTTATTTTGCTGACCTTGATCTGGTCCCATTCAGTATGGTGGATTTGACTTAATTCAAAGGTGATATGTGGTGTTTCTCATAGTTGTTCAGGTAGGATCGATGGGGAAATAGCATTGTGTTCGGATAAGAATTCACTTATGCGTGAACCTATATAATATGCTAATTTTATAAAATTACTTTCTTGATATTCCACATGTGTGCATTGCTGACATGCTAATAGCAATGTGTTCGGATAAGATGTCATTTAGCGTGTAAACATGTATGCAATAGCTAATTAACACCGTGCGCATTGCTGACCTGCTAAATCATTTTTTGGGGTTTCAGTCCACTATATAGCACTAGATGAACACATGCCAGGGTTGCTGCCAACATGGAAATTAGTATTTGCGTTTCTATAAATGTTTGATCATGCATAGATCTTTCAGCTTTGTACGTATTAAGATTTTCTACCTTCTCATGTTCCTGAAGTTTCTGAAAATTTGTTCTGCACAAAAATTGAAACTCTCCTTTCCCAATATGTTTACAGTGATTAATATTCACCTTCGAAATAACTCATATGTAGATTCTCATGTATTAAAATTTCTCCCATTTCCTATCCTTTCAGTAATCTGGTGTACCAAAAAATGCAGACATGGAGCAGCACAATGAGATTACAACAATGTCCAACATTCAGTGTGTTTCTTGATTGTCTGTTTATTTGCTTACTTTAACACATATTATTGCATTATCACAATTTGTTGATTGCCGATCTCAATTATTGGGTGTGTTAACTATTGCTCAGTAACCATCATATATAGTGCTAGAAATTGCGGATCTAAATGGTACATGAAAAGTTGAAAATAATAACAAATTTGCTTCATGTTGCCCTTTTCGTCTTCTTTACTTAAAAAATTCAATTGCCATTCGTAGTTTTCCTAGAGCACAGGTTAAACAAAACATTTTATTTCAAATATCATGCTAAGACAATTTTACATTGTTTGACATTTTTTAAATCGCACAATCATATTTTTCTAAAACACATGATTTTTTAATATAATGAATTTTTTGAATGATATGACCATTTTTTGATCAAATTACGTGCACAATTTTACGTTCCATGAATACTTTTACAATGCACCATAAAATTTAAAAAAATTGAGTAAAAGTTAATTTTTAAATATAGATATATTTATATATTTCAAAATTTAAATAAAAATAAGAAATAAAAAGTAAGCAAGAAAGAGTGAACAACCAAAGGAAACAAAGCAATTGGCTCCAACTACGTCGGCCCACTATTGGGTCCCTCAAGGCGAGGTGAGCGACCATCTCGCAGCGAGTGCGACCTGAGAGCAACCTTGTGGAGTCTATCAAGGATCAATTGGCTGGGCCGCGAGCACGTCAAGTGGTGAGTCCAACCGCCGACATATGTCGCATGCTGGTCATCCATTTGATTTTCTTTTCGATAGGCGTCTTCGAGTTTTAGATGTTGTTTTATTCTAGGTTTTTTTTTTGGGTTTTTAGTTTACACCTTGTTTTGGAGAAAAAAGTTCATTTTTATGGGAATTGTTTTTGTGCTTGCACGAGAAGCACAGGTGTGTTTATCGTGAATGCACAGATTTGGTTGAGCAAGAAGCACAACTGTAAATTAAGTTTTTTTGGTTCCATGAGAAACACAATCGTGTTTCTGGGAAAGCAAAACAGAGAACACATTTTATTTGAATTTGATTCTCGTGGGGGCACTGATTTTCTTCAGCGGGAAGCACACCTATGCCTCTTGGAAAGGAAAAATGTAATATTGTTTCTTTCACAAGAAGCACATATTTGATTCTAGTGGAGGCGCAGATCTGCTCCCGTGAGAAGCACAACTGTGTCTCTCGACAAAGGAACAATATGAGTTTATTTGTTTCCATAAGAAGCACAGATTTGCTTCACGTGGAGGCACAAATTTGCTTCCACCAGAAGAACACATGTGCCTCTCAAAAAGGGGAAACTGCATTTTTTTGCTTGCACCAGAAGAATAGATTTCTTTCCACGTGAAGCTGTGCCTCTCGGAAAGGAAAAACAACACATTTTTTACTTCCGTGAGAAGCACATATTTTCTTCTCATGGAGGCACATATTTGTTTCTGCGATGTGCTTCTCGAAAAAGGGGAAAAAGTATTTAAAAAATTCTCCGGACTCCTTTTTTCTGGTTTATTTTGTGAAAAAAGTTCGTCGAAACCTGTTAACATTGGATCTGGTTTCGATGACCTCGACGTGAGAAATCTGACAATGAAGATGGTTCAAGATTTAGATGGACGGTTCAATAGATAAAACGTTTTGAATGTACGAACCTAAGAAAATAGGGAAAACTCTTAGGGCATCTACAATGGAGGCGCTTAGCCCAGGCTCCAGGGATTAAATCCTTGCCGTTTTCTCTAAATCCCATCCGATGTCAGGTTTTTGGCTGGCATCGATGCCAGTTCTGTCGCCGGACGCCTCATCCCTTTTCTTCACGTACGAGCAATTTTAACCAACGCTAGAATTTTTTTTACATAGAAAACTAATTCTGTTAGCGCTAAAACAAAGAGCCCTGCGTTGTAGGAAAAGGCTCTCACACGGACGCCAGTTCCATAATTAATATTTTTTATTTTCTAAACATCTACGCAAGCACCCCTGCAATGGAGATGTCCCCAGGTTGCTAAAAGTGACGCACGTGCAGTGCACCAATTGTCAACGCTTGAGAAGGTGGAGGTGACCTTTGCAAGGGGTACACCTTAGTTAGTGATCTCGGCGAGACATGACGTGCCCCAACATGTCGCATGCTGCCAGACCATAGGATCTGTCGCATCAAGGGCAGCATGTAGTGGGCTGACCCTATAGTTTGTTTCTTTTTTTTACAGTGTGAGACTTGTGTTTCTTCCTTTTGTTTTTTTTCTCATACCTATATTTATATTTTAAAAATGCTCTACAATATACATATACATGGAAAAGTTATTTTGTTTAGATTTTAAGAAATTTTAACCGTGTATTATAAAAATGATTAGGGTATATAAACATTTTGTTCTCGCAGTTTTAGAAAACATTCATGGCATTTAAAAAATGTTCGCACATTTAAAAATATGTTAATTCTATTTTTAAAATGTTCAATCAACGACAAAAACAAATTCATGACAGAAAAAAATACTCATAACACTTAATGTTTTGGCACATTCACAAAAAATTCATAGTTTGTTTTAAAATGATCATCATGTATTTAAAAATGATTGATGTTTCAATTGAAAACTGTTCAACATTTATTTAATAAATGTTCATTGTGTAGCTGAAAAATGCTTTACCATTTTGCGAACAATGTTCAATGTGTAGTCAGAAAAAAAATCAAAATATAACTGACAATAGAAAAGGGATAAAAGGAAGCAAAAAATATCTATCTATACCTACTAATAAAGTGCGGAGCGTTTCTACTCATCCGTCGTCATATTTTTTACAAAAAGTCCCTGATTTTTTTTTCTTCAAGTAACCCATGGTCCAACATAAGAGCCATTTCTCTGTTGAGATTCGGCCCAACTGCGGCAGTCACTATCTCGCGCACATGGTCACCATTTGGTATTTCGCGCTCGAAGTAGGCCCAGTTCAATCTGTTTTCAACCTATTAAGTCTCTGGCAATAATTATTTACACAAAATATATTAAAAAATATTATTTGATAACTTTGGAACTATAACTCGGATTAAAATTATTCTATATGTAGCTTGAACAGAAAAATGCGTAGTTTCCAACCATCCTATTATTTGTAACTGTTAACCACTTTGAAATTATATTCAGCGCATAAACTTAATTAACATAATCAATTGCTATGGTGTATCTTGAGAAATGCTAACACACAATATAACTTTTGTATTATCTTTATATTCATAAAATATGTTACGAGGGCCTATAAGGGCTGAAGGAGTATGAATGGTCGACTTCATTGGGCATATAGGTGTAATAAAGAAAGGAGAGAATAAAGTGTGTGATTAGTAGGGATAAAAAAAGAACGCGCGATATAAAAAATATGAAGGAGATAATAACACAAAAGAATTGGTATTAATACCAATGGCGTAGCTTGCATGCGATGTAATAATAAAAAATAATTAATACCGAGGGATGTGGGAGGGGCACACATATATGCGTTACTGTGCATTGTGCGACCGTTAGGTGCAACAGAAATTAGAGCATCGAGTTGTATGCAACTAACTAGGGCCATTTCGCTCAGACATAGAATTTTTTTATTAATCTTCAACTGTATGCAGAGATGGCCTAAAACACATTTAATAAAATTATTTTATTGAGATAAGAATCGTCGTACAAAAACCATACCAAAAGTATTTTATGTGTACCATGCTTCTTAACGTATTACTGATATAAATTTCTACTAGACCTTAGTGTACTGACGAGTATTTCAGTGGACAGGTCAATTATCTCCCCCGTTGCAAGAAAAAAAACTAAAATTAAAAATTAAAAACCAAAAATTAAAAAACCAAAAGAGAAATGAAGAAAGCGGATATGAAAAAATAAACAGAAAGGAAAAAAAGAAAAAAGAAAAAGCATAAACCTTTTCCAAAATCGGGCGGAAGGTTGTGTGAACTGGTCCAGAGAAGCTTCCCATAATCACTATGTACTAGTTATTGGACCAGCCCATTTTCATCAACTTGTTAGGCTAGCGCGAGTACCAGCAGCACAGTAAGCGAGTTATAACATTCGTGCGGACAGATTCCGAGAGCATCCATATGATGCATTAAGCGTGAGGTTGTCGGCCTCCCGCACAGGGAGCGCCTGAGTGGGTCGGCCCACTAGCGCACAGTAGCGAACCCGGGATCCAACACGTGTAGCAAAGGACCGGACACTGTAGCACCCCCGGTTTATTATAGTGAACTATGTCAAAATGACACCATATGAAGTTTGTGATTTCTAGACTTTGTCAAATTTTTTATAATGAAAATATCAACAAAGACCATGTTAGTGCCCGAGCCACCCAGTGTCTGGGACTCCTCTTATTTGCTTACATAAGTGCTAAACATACACTGAAGACCACAAATAAGATTTTTCGGCCAATTTTTGAGGATTATAATGAAATCAATTAAATGCCTAGCAATGCACTTAATGGCCTAAATAGCAAGCATACCATAGAAAATTAGAAATTTTGACATGTTAGGGCATTAGGGCATTAACGACCAGCCATCATTAATACATGGTTGTTATTAGTACAACCGGCTAGTCGCACGTACAACTTTTGGCCCGTGAGGCCCCCTCGGCGACCAGGGGTCTGCCCATCGTTAAATTGCCATAGTTGGTGGTCGTGCGTGGTTAGTTGGATTATCTTCGGGAGCAGTTGTTAGAAATTTGTTAGCCCTTTATGCATCGAAGAAAGAAGGATAAGTGGGTTTTCCCTTAAAAATAGAAGGATAAGTGTTGACATGCGTGGGAAAGAAGGATAACTAGGTTCTTTAACCTAACTGAGACGCGTGCACACCAGAAAAATCCATGACGGCAGAAGTGGAACCCCGGCCATCCCAAAGATCGAAGGCGGCCATGGAGCGTGATCTTCATCTCAGCTTGGAGGAAGTGTAGCAGCGGAAGAGATGGATATATGTACGCACGTATGCCTCCTTCGAATTCCATTGAAGGTGTGTTCCCCTTATTTCAATTTTTGCTCTTGATAAACGTCACATACAAGATACAACTCTTATATTCCACATAAGTTAATTACAGCTGGGCACCGTGCAGGATCAATTTCAATCGGGCTTAAGGAGATCCAGATCCTAATTTCCGTGGGAATCGTGGGGGCAAGCCTTCCGCGGCGTCCGCGCTATCACATGGCCTGCAAAAAATAGTGCACAACCAGTGAGCTGACATGGATGGGATCTGAGGACTGAGGTCGTCTGAAGCCTGAAGGTGTGTGTTCGTGCTTTGAGAAGAAGAAAGAGGTGTGCCTCATTGTTTGACGAGAAGGGGTTTCCTGGTCTAGTGCAACTCAGCCATGTGAACCACGACTCCAAGTCCAAGCAAAATTACCATTCAAAAGAAAAATTCGACGCCAAATTCCAGAGGGAAAAAACATGATGTACTGACGTATATATTTCATATGAATTTGATACCTTGTATGTTTTTCCACATAAACCATGAATTACAATGTAGATTTCTCTATTTTTTTTATTGATCCATCTATTGTTCATTGTGGATTACAGATTACAGATTTAAGAATATCAATTCTCTGTTGCGACCGAGGCAGCAAGGGCTGAATGTTCGCCAGAGGTCTACTGTGGAAAAAAAAGTTTCGAAATGCCGTGCGGCTATATACTGTGGTATTTTCTTCACGTCCTACTTCCAATTTAATATGTTCTCATTTGGACTATAGATGGTAATTATAGTGTCATATAGTCATACTGGTTGTACGTAGTGTAGGCAACAAGGACTGAATGTTCGGTCTTTCTTCCTCTGGTCACTAAGCTTAAAATTAAGAGATCAGCGCACTCATTAAGTCCTTTACTAGGCTGTGATGTCTAGCTTATGACTAAGATTTTCATATATGTATGTATATTACTTATTCTTGAGCACAATAGTTTTTTTTGAAGATAAGAGACTTTATTCCTCAATAGTATTTTGTTTAAGCAGGGGAGAATTGTATTCAACGATAATTAGTTGGGGTATATAATATATATACCACAACCAGAAAAGCTCGAATTTTTTGCTGAGAAATAAAACAACTCAAGTCTTGCTTGAATTAGACAAGAAACATACCAATTAATATGTTCTTAAAATAGTTGTCTTTGTCGCATAAAGACTATTGAAGAACTTTGCATTGAACATGTCTAGGCGGTAGGAAATATTTTATATGGTTTTAATTGGTAGAACATGAAATCAGGTGCAACCCTTTTATATGCTATTATCCTTTGTGCTAATTCACTGATATGCGCTGATTTTTTTTTGTAGAACAGATGGTCCACCATAACAGAAGCATCATGAGGCATTGTTGTCTTTGATGAAGAATGATGTGCGCACAAATACAAGGACTTGTGATGGTGTCCAATGACCGAGAATTATGAGGGAAAAAATCTCTTTTTAGATGTGCTTGATTTTTTTTAGGGATGAACAACTACAATGGTTGTCTAGAGAGTATTTTTTTGTTCACAATTGCTGGATGGCATTTTAACTTCAGAACTATGTATGAGGATCATGTTCACTGTATATGGTTTGAATTTATATATAAAAAGTTATGATACTTTGGTTGTTCAAATTCATTTGTTCTAATTAGAGTGGTCAAATATTTACATAACCATGGAAATACTTTTGCCAATTAGAAAACTGGTCACTAATACATGAATTGTGGTCGTTATTTCATCATAATTAACGACGTCGCGTTGTCCCGTCGTTACAAAATAACGATGACACGTTGTCCGGTCGTTACCAAATAACGACTGGTAAAAGGATGTGGTCATTATACTTTTAACGACGGAGCCTATTACGACCACAAAGATGTGGTCGTTAATGACCTTCAACGACCACATTCTAACTTTTACCGACCACATATATCATTGTTAAAAATCATTTTCCTAGTAGTGACATGTCACATGTAATTGTGATGAGTGTGAAGATAATTCAAGGGCAGCGGATGAAGCAATGATCAGTTCGCGTGCAAACTTGATCGGTTCCGTCATGAAACCTAAGTTCTTCCCATGAGGTTGTCTGGGTTGTAAGAGCAGTTACCCGAGATTTTTTTCTTCAAAATATGCCCAATTTTTACCACAACCTCTAGGGGTCATATCATGTAAAACCAATGTTTTCACTTCACTTGAAATTTTCAGAATTAAATCCCAGAACTCTATGGTGCACAACTAACTCTATAAACCTTGGAAATGCAAAAGCATGAAGGACAAGGTATGGGTTTGAGTTGAAGCAAGTTGGCACCTCCGTAGACCGGTTTTCAGCACCGCTCTCGCTAAGTTCCACGATGAAGAACATTTTCTGAAGTGGAACTTCATGAGGTCTGCTGAGGTTAATCTTATTGTACCTCAATAAATTGAAGTACCCTTCTTTTCTTTGTTTTCCTGTTGAGTTTGTGGACGTGAAGGTTATGGTCAGCTCTTGAGTCGTGCAAGTGATTTAGGCGGGTGCACCGTCATATTGTATGTGCAAGAAACGTGCAAGTTCATGTTGCATACAAGTCGTCGTTTTGTGTTCTTATCGCACGCCCGATGTTCACTACTTGCGCGACAGCTCACACTTTGTGTGGATCATGGCGAGTTTTGTGCAAATGGACTGTTAGAATTGATATGTAGCGATTAATTAAAAGACAGATATCCTTTTTTTTTGACAATCAAAAGACAGATATATCCTAGTTGTACTCTAAGGTCAACGCGCTGACAAACCTGTGGACGGTGGGAGGGAGGTCATCCTAAGTAAATGGGCATGATCAATAACTGATTTGGCCGAGTGGTTCGCCCGCAAAGCTCAGCCGGAGTCGCGTATCATTTTCCCGACCCCGCTCCCATTCGCCCGCGCGACTAGATGGCCGAGTTGACCCCACCGGGTGGGCCCAGACAGCTCTCTCCCTAAGAGCATCTACAGCCGAATCTCTCAAACCATCTCTCATATGCCCGCGGACACACCTGGTCAGTGACCGGTCATGAAAGAGAAGGAAAAAAGTGACCCAACCAGACATCTCATATCTTTCCTATATGTCCAGGCTGTTGGCCCAGTCCCGACACCGAGTACTTAAGTCAGTGACTATATATACTCCCTCCGTCCGAAAATACTTGTCATCAAACTGGATAAAAGGGGATATATCTAGATGTATTTTAGTTCTAGATACGTCTCTTTTTATCCATTTTGATGACAAGTATTTTCGCTAAACCAACTAGTACTATTCCTACACGGCGATTGACTTGGAAACCTACTCGGATACATGTACAAGCACATGTACGTGAAGGACACATACACGCATTATCGTGTTTACTGTTAGAGTTGTGTCGAATATTGTGTACAAGGTAGGTTATAGTTGTACTCTGAGTAGTATTGTGTTTAGATAGGATACGGAGTCGTGTCCTAATAGGATACTTGTATCCTAGGCCTCTCTTATATAGCAAGGGTAGACACACGATGTAACCTATGCCAACATAATAGCACATGCGCGCAAGGGGAGCCGGCGGCGTGTGCCGGTGCTCGGATGGCCGGTGTGCGGTATTGTGACGGTGTCACGGGGAGGAGCGCCCGTAGTCAGGCCCCGGGGATGTAGCCATATCGGTGAACCTCGTTAACAAATCTCGGTGTCGTGCTCGTGTGATTGCTTGATCCTTGAATGATCGACGGAATGCCTCGAATTTATTCTAATAAGTGGTATCATGAGCAAGGTTTGATTTGAGAGTCGCAGAAGTTGATTGAGAGGAAAGCGATGAAGACCGGCGGCTGTGGAGGCATGGCGTACGTGCGGCAGCGATCGGAGATCGTCGCATATAAAGCAATTGGAAGCAGCTGGCTAGATCGGAAGCATTACAGGTGAATAGAGCCTCTTTCTAGCCGCCGCTTCCTCCTCCAAGAAAAGTTAGGGTTCGTGCCTCTCGCCGGCTCCGCCGTAGGTCCGCCTCATCTCCTGTGGCCCTAGGGCCATGTGGGCGTGGTGGATCCTGGCAAGGGCCGGCGGGAGGGCTCCATTGTTAGTCGTTCCTTCAAAATTTGTTAGGGTTTGTGTCCTACTCAGGAAGACGAGACGGTGGCGGCTCCCTGAAGATGGAATAAAGGTCTTCCCGCCTAGTCCCTGTTCCGATGGTGTGTCTAGCATCGTTGGTGCACTACACCACAACCCTTGATTAGGGGCAGTTAACTGCCGGCAGAAATATCTGAATAAGGGCATACTATCTGCCGGGAAACGTACAACTGCCGGCAAAATTACTTGAAGGCAAGTAAACTGCCGCTAGAAGTTTACAAACGAGGGCAGTCCCTGCCGGGAATAAAGACTACTTTTCACGTCATAGTATCTGCCGGCGCAACTAAAGCCCGGCCCATTATCTGTCGGGGACTGTTTATGGCGCGTAAGCGAAATAACTAGGCCCAGAGCGCGCCCAGGCGTGGGAGAGTGCGCGAAGCCCGAATGTTTCACGCAAAGGAATCTCGGTCGTCCCGTCAAAAAAAAAAAAACTCGGCCGCACCCCAGTCCGCAGCCTGCCCCAAATCACAACCTCATCCAAATCGACCTACCCTACTTCCACCCCGGCCACCTCGCCGCCGAGCACCTTCCGCTATGGCCGACCACCATTCGCCACCCCAAGAATTCCACCGCAGTGCCTCCCCGACTGTTGTCGCCAGCCACCCTTCGCCTCTTCGTCCCAAACTATCTGCACAAGGACGGGAAGGGAGGGAGACCCGATGGGCGGAGGAGGTCGAAGCCGTTGCCCACACCGCGGATCTGCCGCGGGGATGCGGGAAGAAAGGACGTGGTTGCGCGGCCCCCGGATCCGGCGAAGGACGTGCGCAAGAGGCGGCCAACAGGGCGCGGGGCACAACTCCAGATCCGGGCGGCCCGAGCAGAGCGTGAAGCTAGGAAGCGGGCATATGCTTTGGGTGGCCGCCTTCGGTGCAGCCGGCGGCAACGGCATGGCTGTAGTTTGGCGGCTAGGTTTGGGTGCCCCAGTGTCACCCCTGCAAGTGACAGGAAGTGAGCGACCAGAAACCAGAAGATGCCGGCAGTCTGGTAACATATGGATTTCTCCTCTCTTCTAGTTGATAATCCAGATTGTTTTGTCTTTCGTGAGCTTTTGTGCTGATGTGTGATCCAAAATTTGGACGCATATCAATTGTTTGACCCATGTGCTAGAAGGATCTGGTGTAGTTTGTTTAATCAATGATATACCAGTTTACATGTACTTGGGAAGTTTTCATCAGCTGTACTTGCATATTGGAGTGAAGGTGCTAAAGTTTAGCAATTCTTCATTTTATTTCTTTAATTCTGTAAGTTGTGTTTACAATTAGAATCGAAGCAATGCTACTTTTACCCCCTCCGTTAAAAAATGCTACTTGTACTGACTTTGTCAAGCATTATAGTGTATAGATAAGTGTATATCTGCAGAGTTTATGTAGATGGCTTGAAACTTCTTTATGGGTAATTGAAAAGGACGAACAACTAACCTGTATCTCATAGATGAACACTACTATTTACTGTCTCACCCGAGCTAGTATTATTGTAGCAGGCATTGCATTGTCTAAAATGGATATGTGGAATTACCTAGCAATCAGGTCTTGTACAATCTGGATAAATATGGAGTGACATTTGCGAGCTGTGGCATGGCCTGCACTAACGTTTACAAGGCTGGTGTCTCTTTTAAAAAACCATGCATTTAGTTGCTGTTTGCTTTGACCTGATCTGATAGCAAGTGTTTTTTATGCATCTTTAGTGAAGAAGTTTTTGAGTGGCTGTGTGCTCGGAGCTACCGGAAGAACAGGCTAGCTGCTAACGCACAAAGACCAAGGCAGAGAATGAAGGTAGAAGCGAGACAGAATACCCGAGGAAGGTCGACCTCGAGACTTACTTGAGCCACGAGAATATTTCCCTTGAGTTCGAGAGGATGTTCAGTTGCTTCATCACTTAGCATTATTGATTATGGTTCGTTCCTTTGATCGCCCTTAATTTTTTCATTATCACTTCCTTATAGGTTTCTCAATTTTTTCCTGCAGCACACTGCATATAAGTAGTCCGAACAATTCAGTGAGCAGCAGCAGGGGCAGGCTGGCAGAACCTCATCAGCCCCATTTGCTTTGCAACCAGGATGGACGCCACCTCAAAATGATCTAATATTTTTTCAGTCCATTTTCCATTTTATCCTTTTATAGTTTGTTTAATTTTGGCTCCCTGATTGGTCTTCTCCTTGTGTACAGTTTGCTCAAACAGGGAATCGAGGACAGCAAGGACCATTGAAGCCCGAGATGTTTGGAATTGGACAGTTCAATCTCTACTTTTCTCCTCCAATGATTCAGGTGTTCCCGTTTTCTATTGAAATTTGAAGTAAAATATTTTTTTTTCATATATATCTATATGAATGAAATTTATGCACTATGTTGTAGTTGATGTCTTGATGGGCACCATTTTTTAAGTTCGCTCTGGACCTCGAAAAATTCAGGACCGGCCCTGTATATATGTAGTGTTATTTTCCTTTGTTGTTTGTAGATGCAAGTTACCAAATATAGGTCAATATCTAGCCTGTAGTAAATGTGAAGTTAGGAATGAGATTTTCCTGATGCATTTTCTGGTTTGTGAAGCAGCTTTTGGTAACCTGGTTCATTTAGTCTATTGATGTTCAACTTTTATACAGTTTCTTCATTGTATAAATTAAATTGCATGCTGCCTCTGTAATAGTATAAGTACTATTCCTAGCCTTACTTATAGAACTTTGTGTAACTATAGGTATTTGTTTTCCTCTAAAATAGATTTATATTTCAAGGAAGCAGATTCATAAGTAAAATCATAGTATTATAGGCAGAACAAGTTCTTGCAAAACATCAACATGAAAGAGGTTTGCTGATGGTTCTAGGACCGATGCTCTTAGGGACCATGAGTATGTCCTTACCGATGCTCGTTGGCGGTCTTCCTCCGGAATGAGTTCCTAATTTTCTTGTGTTGGGATATCCATGCAACTAAACTTATGATATATTGTGGCATTCTTCTCTTACATGCAGTACTTTTGCACACTCTGGTAATATCCCTTTTGATGTTCTTTTTAATGTAACTTTGGTTAGAAAACTTGGGAGATCTTGATAGGAGTGATGAACTTGATAGAACTTGTAATATGGTAGCGTGGACTTCTACCACGAGTAGTTTACCCTTGTAACTTGGGAGATCTTGATAGGAGTGATGCCCTTCCTTTCCTTTTAAAATGGAAGATATATTGCCTCCGCCCTATACATGGTACAAAACTAATCATCAAATGGCATGAGAAATTTTGTTTATCTGTATGGTCCTGCATGATGCTATCTTTTGAGGCACAAGCTTTTTCGGACGGAGGGAGTATAAGCATGATATATATGCTTGGCATGCAGTTTTCTGATGTGTACAAGTTGTTTGACCTTGTATTTTACTGCTTACTATGTACTCCCTCCGTCCTAAAATAAGTGTCTCAAGCTTAGTACAATTTTGTACTAGAGCTAGTACAAAGTTGAGATAGTTATTTTGGGACGGAGGGAGTACTACATCCGGAATTGTATTTGGAAGTGTCAAAATTTATCATTTATAATCATTGCTAGTTACATTGCTAGATATACACACACTGAAAGTCTGAAATATTCTTGGAAAAGCACATGTCAGCTGTCATATCTTCATTAGATGTTTTTAAATCTTTTCCTGGTTTGATGTTGATATTTTGTTAGTTTGTAGATGCTGCTAGTTTGTACTTTGAAAAATTTAAACTTGATTTTGTTTTCTCTGCAGTACAACAAGTTGTGTCTCAAGCTTGTAAGTTCTGTTACAAGGATGAGATTGTTAGAATGCTACAAAACGTCTACGTGATAGCAGTTGTACCAGTCAACTAGGATGTCTACATGATGTTTCCTGTATTCATGGCAGCAACAAAATCTTGTGGCGCAAGGTTAAGCTCTGATCTTCAAAAGCATTGCAAGCTTGGTGATTCTTCTGCGGGACACATGTGGTCCTGTTTAAATTATGCTGTTTCACATGATGGTGGCGAGTCTGTTATTCACAATACATCTAATGAAGTCATCCAATAAAAAGGTTCCAAACAAGCAATTTGTCTTCCTATACATGGCTGTAGCTGCGTGTCAAGCTCAAACCACTTGTTTAGCTTAGTTTGAACAAAAGAAATCTTATTGTTTATGTAAATTATGTTTATTGATGTAGTTGGACGCTACTGAATGCATGTATGAATGTTGTAGTACTGAATTTTAATCATTATGTGTTTGAGATTTTCTACTGAATATTGAGTCAATTCATGTGTGAATAGAAATAAAAATAAATATATGTGAACAGAAATAAAAATAAATATACACGCTACCAGGATCAGGCAGACTGCTGCTAGTAAAAGTAATGGCAGGCTATCTGCCAGGGATTATCATAACTGCCAGCAATTAGATTACCGGCATACCACATCTATCTGCCGGGAGAACGGGGCTTCCTGGCAGCGGAACTGCCGGGAGATCTGTATCTGCCGGGAAATAGTTTTCCCGGCAGCCGTTCTTGTGGCAGTTCTATCTGCCGGGAGAAACTCCGTCCCGGCAGTTTATCTGCCCTCTCAAGGGCCTTCTCCCGGCAGATTACATGCCATTGTATTGGTGTTGTGGTGTAGTGGTGGGCGTGTGGAGGTGTGTCTCCGGCGGATCTATCCTCGGTGGATTTGCTCGGATCTGGTTGTGGTTCGTCTATGTTCGTATGTCTTCAGGTTGGATCCTTTCGATCTACGTTATTCTTTAGCGGCGGCGGTTGCTGTTACAGTGCGCTGGTCCTCACGGGGCCTTAGCACGACGACTTCCGACCGTCTACTACAACAAGTTGTGCCCGACTCGGCGAGGAGGGTGATGACGGCGGCGCGCCTTGGCTCGTTTCGATGATTGTAGTCGCCGCTAGGTGGTCTACGGATCTGGATGTAATTTTTATTATTTCTAGTGTTCGTTGTACTGCCGTGATGGAAGATGAATAGACTGAAAGTTTTCTGGAAAAAAAAAAAGATCGGAAGCATTGCCTGGTGCCAGAGTCGAGATTGAAAAAGAACAATCGGAAGCGGACTCGGCGCATCGATCGGGCGAGCGTAGGCGTCGTACGCGTGCAGCATGGCAGCGGAGGCTGCAGCCCAGGCAGGGCAATACGGCCCAAGGCCCAGTCGGATGCGGCTGGGCGGATGGCCGCTCGCTGGCCCATGGCTGGGCTGGCCGCGCTGAAACAAGGCGGATGGTGCTACACGTGCAAGATTGCTTGGAAGTTTTTCGGTCAAGATTGCTTGGAAGGCTTGGAGATTATGTGAAGTGGAGGACAGTGTGTCGTATAGGATCTTGCAAACACAAAGCGTCCAAGACATGTACGGATGTGCAAGCGGTCGTGGTGCAAGGTGGAGCATGATTGCAGTCAAACGAGTTCGGCTGGGTTGGACAAGGCAGTGTGACGGATCGACGCGAGTCGGTTGATACAGAAGACGGTGGTGGGATCATCGAGGACGACATAGGAGTGTGATACTGATGGTGACCGACTTCTGGGCGTGGAAACACGTGGCGCATGCCCCGAGGGCTTGTGTGGCTTCGACAAGACTATGGCGCGGGGTTGATTCAAGGTGGTGTACACACGAAGCTTGAAGTCAACGGGGCGCAAGGGTGGATTGATCATCTACCATGGAGTCAGGTTGAAAGTGGAGCTGGAGTCTGGAAGACTTCACTTGGTGCTGGATTGAGGGGCTACGGTGTAAGGATCCAGAGAATCGAAGCCTATTCAACGGGAAAAGCGAGTGACATGCAGTTCGGACTGGAGCTCAGTGGTCTGATGAAAGCGTGAAACTCGTCGTCGGTCGGCGATGACCGATGGTACTCTGCAGTGGGGGTTGAGTGGTGTGGGTTCACGAACCTTGAGACTCGACCGGGACAGCGGAGGCTCGACGCGGTAATAGCGGCGAGGCGTGCGGTATGCACGGTGCATGGAGACGGACTAGGGCTCTAGTGGTCATACATGTGGTGAGACAACTGCGAATTTGACTCGGAATGACTACAAGCAATGGTGAAATTCCTTCAACTTTCAGACCGGCGGTCAAGAAGGAGTGGTGATGTCGAGTTCAGGTAACTCTTATGTGTGACACCCAATATGTGAGTTGTTCACTTTCATGCAGGTCATTGACCAGTGTGTGATGGCGTACGGATACTCTGGAAGTTGGGAGCACAAACTAGAGTAACAAGGAACTTAATTTTGCTCGAGTGTTGACTGTGATCAAGAAAGAAGGGACTACAAGTTGCAGGTGGAGTCACATGGAGTCCTTGGAGTAGCAGCGGTGCCCATGGGATAAACTCAAATTCAATGTACATGGAAGTTTGACGCATGGACGAATTCAAAGTGGTGGAGAATATTCGTGGAGAATATTCGCCAAGGTGAAATTTGTTAGAGTTGTGTCGAATATTGTGTACAAGGTAGGTTACAGTTGGACTCTGAGTAGTATTGTGTTTAGATAGGATACGGAGTCGTGTCCTAATAGGACACTTGTATCCTAGGCCTCTCTTATATAGCGAGGGTAGACACATGATGTAACCTATGCCAACATAATAGCACATGCGCGCAAGGGGGAGCCGGCGACGTGTGCCGGCGCCCGGGCGGCCGGTGTGCGGTATCGTGACAGTGTCACGGGGAGGAACGTCCGTAGTCAGGCCCCGGGGATGTAGCCATATCGATGAACCTCGTTAACAAATCTCGGTGTCGTGCTCGCGTGATTGCTTGGTCCTAGGATGATCGACGGAGTGCCTCGGATTTATTCTAACATTTACTTCCAATACAGGCTGTGCGCGAACCCTCATATTCATGTCAAATATGGGGAGCATATGAGGGCTCGTGGACACGCCCTGGCGCGCCCGGTCAATCCGTCACATAGGACGTGACACCACCCCGGACCACCTTTTCTCTTTCTTTAGACATTCTTTTCTTTCTCTCTTCTCATCTCCACCGATCACGTGCAAGTGATCGGACATATGAGAAAGAAAATGAAAATTGTGGCTGCACGGATGGATATATAAGGGCTCAAAACGGACACACCCAGTCACTTCCGCGGGCGTTTGAGGGTTTGAATTAGAGGTACGTGACTGAAGATGCTCTAATGACCCCAACTGCCTAGTTCATCGTGTTCCCTTTTCTGTTGTGTGAAGCAGGTTATAGCAAAGCATACAAATCCACGGATAAGATATGCTAACTCTGGATAGTATATACACTTATACGAGTAATGTATAATAGATAAATGTGTGGGTACATAACCATGAAATTCAACCGAACATGCATACCAATTATTGTAAACCCATCTCTATTGTTGGATGGACACTGGACACAGGTCCGACTAAAATTCACTGACTTAAATCACCTGTCTTTGTGGAGCATAGCGAGCGATCTCACATGTGAGGCAGCCAAAGGTAATAATAAGATGAAGTAAAAGAGAATCTTGGTCCACCAACAAACTTATTCGATGAGCTTCCTTCTTGGATGCCATTTGTAGGACACTAGTGAAGCTGTGGATCGCAAGTGGCTGCCTGCACACACAGGTTGGACCTGCAATGCACAATGAGGCCAAACACCTCGTTCATGTCCAGAGTCTCCGGGCTTGCCCCGCCCGGAATCGACCAGTCAAAGTGGTACAAGAGATTTGCCAGCACGAGCTCGACCGTCGTTGTCGCCAACAGGGCTCCAGGGCACTGCCTACGGCCAAATCCAAACGGGACGAACTCCATCTGCGTCCCCGAGCTATAGTCCACATGCATATCGTCATTCCTCTTGAACCTCTCGGGTCTGAACTCCGCTGCATCCTCCCCCCAGTGGCTCGGGTCCCTCCCCACTGCGAACACGTTTATCATGACAGGGATGCCTTTGGGAATGTGGTAGCCCATGACCTGGCACTTATCTTGGGTTGCCCTGCGTATCAGCGGCACGGGCGGGTGTAGCCTTAGGGTTTCCTTGATCACCATTCGAAGGTAGTGAAGATTGCCTAGGTCCGCGCTCGTTACTGTTGATTGTCCTTGTGCGAGACTTTGTCGGACTTCGAGTTTTGCTCTTGCCATCACCTCTGGGTGGCGGATGAGTTCTGCCATGGCCCATTCTAGCGTGGCAGCAGTAGTGTCGGTTGCAGCTGCAAATATGTCCTGGAACAATGGATGTGACAAATGGACAAGTACATTATATATTATGTGTGTTAGCAGGGACATGCACGTTTTGTGAATGGGTGTATATACACTCTATATGGAGGAAAAAACAATAATTAATGAAAAGTCAATAAATTCTGAATATTTTTTTGAAATTAACTTGACCGTCCATTGTACTTGTAAAGAAGTCCTCAGAAAAAGAGAAAAACCCATTGACTTTATTAACAAAAAAAATATACTTGGCCAAAATAGTGTGAATAGTGACTTTGTAATAGCAATACATTAGTTTTCTTGACATGAAGTCAATGGTGGTTTTTTATTCATAAAAAAAAATATACTCATGCAAAAGAAAGTAAAGTTTATTCTAAAAAAACTTATAATTTTTTGACTTTTTAAAATTATTATTTATACCAGGGGTATAATGTATATACACCCAGGAACCAAAAGGCATTTTTGATCTTGAAAGAAGAATCACTTACAAAGATGACCGTGCCTATGATCTCAGACGTCAGAGGGAAACTGAGGGCGTCTTCCTTCTGCAGCCTCAGGAGCACGTCTAGCAGGTCCTCGTTGTCTTTAGTGCCGGCGCTGGCGGAGGCACGCTCTTTCATATTCTTCCGCTCAACGATGATGTCCCCCAGGATTCTCTGTACCCGGCCGTGGCTCCTCCTCAGGTCGCGCATGGCGCCGCTGAACCACCGTACCAACCGCGATGATGGGAAAAGGTCCACTAGGCAGAACCCTCCCACCAGCACCAACATCTTGTCGAGCTCATCGAGGTACGCTCCTTGCTGCTGGCACTTGCCACCGAACACCGCCCTGGCGATGATATTGTTGGCAAGCTTGGCCATCCCCTGGCCGAGGTTGATGACGGCGGCCGGCGAGGAAGCCACAATGGAACTGACGAGGTCGGCGATCTCGTCTTGCTTGATGGAGTCCATTCGCCGGACCTGCCTCGCGCTGAGCACCTCGACCATGCAGACCTTGCGCATCTGCCGCCAGTGCTCGCCATAGGGCGTAAGGACGAGCCCTTTGCCGCCGCAGCTTACGAGCTCACGTGTGGGGCCGCTCGGACGGCTGGCAAAGACGAGGTCCTTCGCCTTCAGCACTTCCATGGCCGCCTCGGGCGTGGAGACGATGATGGTGGGCACCTCTCCGAGCCTGAGCAGCATGAGCTGGCCGTACCGCCGCGATAGGCGGAGCAGCGCGTGGTGCGGCAGCGTGCCGACGAGGTGATGGAGGCTCCCAACGACGGGAAGGTTCCATGGACCTGGAGGAAGCTTGGCTCTAGTGTCCTTAGCGCCAACAGCATGGAAGAGAACCAAGTAGGATAGAATCGCTCCCACTACGATCAAGCCGAGTCCGTAGGAGAGTTGATGATCCATGCTTGTACGAGTTAGTGTGGTATCGTGGAGTCCTTAGTTTGTTTATATACACCTACTGGAACTAAATTGCTAGTACTAGTTTTAAGAAATATTGTCCTGAGTTCATAGTCGAGTATGGTCCTATGTATATATAGTGATACACACACACACGCGTAAGGGTGGACGCTGTTCGCTCTGGTTTAGTCTTGACTGAGGCGTCCTTCGACCGGCCCACGGGACGGGACCTATCGCTGAGTCGTTAGAGCATCTCTACATCAGGTAAGTCCCCGTAAATTTCATTTACACGCTGTGTGTAAAAGTTTTTTATGGTACCGCGAGGCCTTTGGCGAAACAGGTAAACTCATCCCACAAAACATTTGCAGGATGAGTACACGGGATCTATTCTGCGCCGGAGGCGTCGCGGTACCGCAAATTTTCTGGAGCTTTGTAAATTCTTGTTTTTCAACAATATAAACCGAATAGAATCATAATATAAATTAAACGGATATAAATGGTCCCAAAGGCAATTCACAATACAACAAATGTTCATAATCGAAACAACAAATTGTTCAATTCACACACAAGTACATATGAAATTTATTAAGTTAAAAAACTGGAGTATATCTCCCATAGAGTTGCCAATGATGCTCAACAAGATGATCACAGAGCTGGTAATGTGAAGCATTGTTCTCAATCTTCCGGTAGGTGTCAAGAAATGCAGTGATCTCATATACGTCCCTGACAGGCTTCACATGGCTACCAACATTATCATAATAAAATTCTATTTTCAAATCCCTCTCATCATCGATGATCATGTTGTGTAAAATTACACATGCAGTCATGATTTTTTCGAGGAATTTCTTATCCCAAAAACGAGCGGGACCTCGAACAATGGCAAACCAAACTTGCAACACACCAAAAGTGCCCTCTCAATATCCTTTCGGCTTGTTTCTTGCGCTTTGGAATTTTTTTTTGTGCTTCTTGGTTTTGGGTTCACTAATGTTCTTAAAAAATGTTGACCACGTAGAATAAATACCGTTGGCAAGATAGTACCCCATGGTACAGTCATTGCCATTGACGGTATACTTGCAAGCTAGAGCTTGTCAACTAGCTAGTGAGAAAGAAGATGAGATCGCTGCAAGACATTGATATCATTGAGAGACTCTGGGAGAGCAAAGAAGCAATGCCAAATCCATAAATCGCATGAAGCGATGGCTTCAAGCACAATGGTAGGTTTACGTTCGTGACCTGTGTATTGCCCTGCCCATGCTATGGGCAGTTCTTCAACCTCCAATGCATGCAATCAATACTCCTAAGAATGCCCGCCCATCCCCTTTCTTCGTTCATCGCCCTCGAATTCTTTGTGTCCTCCTCATTCCAAGCTCGAAAATACTCCGTGGCAAAAACCCGGATCACTGTCTTTCCAAAAACCCGCAATCATTTGATGGTTGTTTCTTCTCCAATGCGAAGATATTCATCAGTATACTCGAGAGGAACTCCATATACAATCACTCTTATCGCCATCGATATTTTTTCATATGCACTAAACCCAACCAAACCGGCGGCATTCCTCATAGCGGGGGAGGCGGAGCTACTAGACGACACGGGCCGGGGGCAGCAAGAGATGGCGGGGATATGCGGCGGCGGCAGCGGGGAAGGGCGCACGACCTGAAACTTTCTTGGTGCCAAGACGCTGGAGCGATATGGGAACCAGCAAAAAGAGGGAGGGCACTCATAGATATTGCGGAATGGGCCCAGAGTTTGCAGGTTGCTGCAAAAAAATTAGCGGGCTGTCGATTTTACAGGATCTGTTCTGGGCGGGAAAAATGACATCGTCCGCTAAATTCAATGTTATTTTAGTGGATGGCATGTTTTTTGGGATCTGCTAGAGATGCTCTTATACATTCCTGGCCGGACTAGGCTGACATCTGGCTCAGGACCGGACCGGTTCCTAAATGGTCTGATTTTTTGACAAATGTGAATTTTATTGGCTCAAACTAAATCATTAAGCGAATGCAAAAATAGTGAGCACACACATGACCTTTGCAAAGTTTGTGTGCACACAGTGAACACCAAAGCACGACTATATAAAACACACCAGCAAATAGCAAAGTCATATACCATCAAAGTTCTCGCATTAAAAAAAATTATGCATAGGCGAGGAAAATAAAAATTCCAAAAGACCAGATCCAAAGATAGTGATATCTAGTACTTCAATACAAGCAAAGCAACGGATATGACTTAGCAACTGTATGTTCTTCCAATTATAAGATAATGACATCTAGTTCAATACAAGCATCGGATATGACTTAGCAACTGTATGTTCGTCCCACTATAAGATAGTGCTATAAACTTCTCGATCCCCAAAAGGATGATGATAGTACTGCACAGCATAATTAATCGCCGTGATTTCTGTATGATGCTTGGTAATGCACAAACCGTCGGCAGTGGCAGAGACTCGGAAATACTTGACGTTGATTCACAACTAAATCAGCGTCTCAATTATTTTCGAACGGCCCTGCAAAAGAAAAGTATTTTTGAATGGAGGGAGTATAATTTTTATTGCGTTTGACGTACATTTTATTGAATAAGTTATGGTTGAAGTTTTTTCTTAAAATGAACCCAAGCGAATGTTGTAATCACCGAGACAGTGCTGTGTATTTTTCTAGTTCATTAATTCAATGTTCCAGTAAACACGTTCTAGTCTTTGGAGTACATAACGGATGTCATCTGTTGACATGAGGATTAACCGATTGAGCTAGTAAGATATAATGTAAGCCGGATCTTAGTTCCTTAGGCTTGTAAATATATTTCGGTTGTTTTTCTTTTGAGTGAATTCCTGTAGATATATCGTTGACACTAATTACTTAATTTAACCTTTTTCATCTCAACTACCCCATTCCAAGAAAGTTTTGCTTGGAAACCGAGACAACATACACCTTCCTTAGTGACTCAACCGCACGGGAGACAGGGCTCCCCTAGCTCCTGTCGGTGCCACCGCTGCTCTTCCTTGTCTCCTATAGCCTTCAGGCCATGCAGGCATGGTGTATCTCGGGTTTTGTTTCAGGTGTTTCCTGAGTTTGGTTAGGGTTCGTGTCCAGGTAAATAAGATGAGGTGGTGGCGGCTCGTAACACCATTTTTCGTGCCTAGACGCCATCCCAGTTGTGCGTCTAGTGTCGTCGGAGGGTATGTGGAGATGTGTGTCTTAGATGGATCTCACGGGATTCGCTCGGTCTTTGTATTTGTTGCATCCTCTAATATACGGTCTTCGTCCATCTCCGTTCGTGCGTCTACAAGTTGGATATATCTATGTTGCCGGGCATGGCTGTTAACATAGGCCTGCCGTCAAAGATCTTTATGTTGCCGGGAAGCCATATATTTACGATTTTTCGAGTACCGAAAGAAAATATTTGGCTCACACCCAATTGCCGACATGGTGTAAGCCTAATCCTCGATGTCAAGTCGGACACTCGGCTTAGAGTTTGCTGAGTAAATTTGGGTGTTAGCCAAGTATATTGGATACTTGGGTTTTAATGTATTTCCTCTAGTGCGTACTACCCCCTCTTATGTAGCAAACCATTTTCATGCCATGGTGTAGTGTAGTCAAGCATGATCGATAAATTATGCTCTGTCGCAGACTCATGACAAAGCCTGGTTTTTCGTGTAACAATTACAAATAACATTGGAAGAGGATGCATTCGATGTCACATATAAAAGGCATAGTTTTAAATAGCGGGCTATGGCATTGTATGTTTGACGCTAACTAGATCTAAATTATACATGATGTATTTAGCGTGACACCCCTCCAATCGCTATAACAGTATTATACCGCCAAGATAGCTTACTCTAATACCGAGCGCAGATGTACCCGCATGAACAATAAATTCTGAAAGAAATGTAACAAAATAAGGAATATATCTGATTTTTTGTGTATGAACATCAACAGGTGATCTAACATCTTGTAAAAGTTTACCACCAAAAGTCATCCATAGTTGATGTGCCCAAAAAAAAGAAAAACGAGTGCTACAAATGCGTGTTTTTGAGTCCCGAGTTTTTTTTGTACAGGCCTCCACGGATAACATTTATAGGTGAATTTCTACTGGGTGTTAGAACATATGTTGATGTTCATCCACAAAAATTATGATTTTTAAAATTTTCTAAACTATTTTAGGGATTTTCCATAGGTGGTTGAGCTAGAGGGCAGATAATGCATGTCCGCGCACAATTTAAAACTATGATGAAAAAGTGTAGAAGATTTTATATATTGAGAAAGAAAGAGGGAGATGTGCTGCAAACAAACAAAAGGTTCTGGTTCGCATAAAAATGGTTCTGGTTGTTGATTCTACTACGTAACTGAATAGTCGTACCTGGTGCCCCTAGTTTCTACACTAACCTTCCTCCAGTAGTTGTAGGTAATTAATAGCGAAAAAGCGGAACCAAACGTGTGTTACATGTTGTACAAAAGCACCGTCGTAATCTTGGAGGTGCTATCACAGGCTCACAGCTCGCTGTCGTAATCTGAACCAATTCCCTGGAGCTCGATGGGGACAGCTGCTGTAACTTCCAGTTGTTGGATACAGGCAGCAGCAACGGCGGTACTGTACCTAGTCTTGCTCAGCATAATGCTCACAATAAATATGAAGCAGTTAGGGTCGTACAGCTCATCAACATCAGTTCAGAATTTGGACAATGCGCTAGCTACATGCCAATCAATCACCCTGGCCATCTATCCAACTGAAACCAGCGGATATGATTTAGCAACTGCATGTTTGTGCCTTTATGAGACTGTACTATGGATCCCAAAAAGTCAGCAGATGATACTTACACATCATAATCAATCGTCATCATATCGGCTCCATGCCTGGTAACACTGAGACGAGTGGTGATTGTGATCTCCTGACTTCTCTCTTGGAGGACTCTAGTCTTTAATTGTTGTGATGACCAAGATGGCGATATATTTTTCTCACGAGACCAGCACAACCACATGGTGGGCCCCAGATCTTCTATTTTTCCTATGTGTTTGGAGAATTTGTAATATCAGATTCAATACTACAACAAACGTGGCAACCGAATATTCATTTATGAGTCCAGGCTCATCTATTCCCGGTGAACAGTAAATTCAAAAGATATAATTTTTTTTCAAAAAATTCTGGTTTTTCTGCACGAAGATGTTCGACGGTGCGATGTCCGTGTCATATTTCAGCTTGTTTGGAAATTTGAGGAAGCTCACGGCGAAAAAGAAAAAATCGGTCCAAACAGCACGCGAACATTGAACTTTCACAGTACCTCAAATTAGTCTTTATTCCTAAGAGATACTGAAATGTCAAAACTCCACAAATTTGGCACGAACTTGATGCTCATGAGCATTCCGCATCACGAAAAAAAATCATTTTTTAATTTTGTTACTATTTTAAATGATTTTTCTGTTCACCCGCGTGTGCGGATGCACCCGAGAGCCAAAACGCAGCTCCCGTGCTACTTTACACATTCTATTGTCCCCTCTACTTTTATGTTAATATTTGATCTGTGTTGTCGGGCATAGGATCACTGTCTCCCTACATGTGCATCATGCCGACTTTACGGTTTCTAGGAAAACTATCGTGATTATTTAGGAAACATATGATTGCGTAGAATTTATTTCTACCTTGTCTTGTGCTGAAAGTTGATCATGTACTCCTATATATATACTCATGAGGCTCAAGCAATAGAATCATCAGCTCGACCACTACCCCCCTCTGTCCGTCTAAATCTTACCTTCGAATTCTTCTGCAGTATCAGCATCTGCGTCGCTACCATTTTGACTACAGACGGATGTTGAGTATCGTGATTAGATAGAAAACATAGGATAGCATACAATTTATTTGTACCTTCTCCTCCACTCCAAGTTTATCATGTATTTCCATCTATATGCCCACGAGTTTCAGGCAATACAATCATCAATTCCACCAATCTCCGCTCTATTCTTCTATAAAAACATCAAAATAATGTCAGCAGCTAGCTCAGATGGTCAGTGTCCTTGTGGTGAAGCCAACCAATTAGGGTTCAAGTTTTAAACTTGACATTCATGGTCATATTTTCCTGGATTTATTTCGGGCCTTCCTGATATGTTCGTTTAGTAGTAAGAGACATTCCCGTCGACTATGAACACGTTAGTGGCGTCTTCGTTAATCTCAAGATGATGTGTCGGCTCAGTCTCTCGGAGCAGCTCATAGGTGTGAGTTTTGCGTGTGTATGCGTTCGTAGGGATGAGTGCGTATGTATGAGCATTTGCATGTGTATTCTGATATAGAAATGTTTGTCTACAAGAATAATATTGTAGATTTGTTTTTGCATCCCCTTTTTATACATTGAGTTGCAATTTTCTAACCAATTACCTAGAAAGATATAAGGCCACACATGCTCCGTTGTCCTTGTAAATAAATAGTCCCTCCGTCTCAAAATTCTTGTCTTAGATTTATCTAGATACGGATGTAGATTTGTCTATATACAGATGTACCTAATACTAAAATGTGACTTGATACATCCGTATTTAGACAAATCTAAGACAAGAATATTGGGACGGAGGGAGTATATCATATATAACACTTGTATTTTTTTTAATTCACTAGCACAGTGGCACATCCACATACACGTGCAACGTTTCAATTTGTTACTTCTTTGATAAACAAGTATTATTAACGTAAGAGCTTGTAGTTGATAAGGATACTTCAAATTTATTTCATTGTGACAACATTATGATTAATATTATTGTTATGAATATAGTTTTCCTCTCGAAGAAAATATGACCAATCCAAAAGAATCTGAAAAAAATAAATTAAGGTATTTGCTTTTATGTTCCAAACGCGGTAAGAGCACCTAATTTTCTACATATTTGGCATGTATATTTTTTTTAACAATTATTAGTGTTATTAATACAATTAACTGGTTTCCTCTACTAAAAAGAAAAACCAATCCAGAAGACGCACTACAACAATAGAACAAAAGCGGAAACTCACCGGAAACAGAAACGGCATGCTAGTGGATGACAAACAAGGGAGAGCCCAGTGACGCGCTAGAGCATCGCCAGCGGGAAGAGGTGAAGAACCCTACCAAATAAGGACTGCAAAGGAAAATGATTGGAAAGTGAGTATGCGCGGCACCCGACGTGCGGGTCAAGACAATGAATTTATATGAGAAATCTATCAAAAAAACCATGACACCGACTCGATAATCCAATTACCCCCCCCCCCCCCACCCACACACACAGGCTTCGGCAATGTAGCACGGACCACCCGAGCTCTTGGCATTGCTGGACGGATGGCCGCTTGGCATGTCGCCATAACTGTAGCTGGATGGCCCTCTCAGACATCCGGGCACGGAACACCCTGTGCCTGGCTATCGCCACCGAGGGAATGCATGCCAGTCTCAGGCGAGCAACAGAACCCGCTAGCGGCCGGTGGATGCTAACTGGCGGACAAGGCCACCCCGTCACGCGCGGGGCCGCGCCCATGGGCTCAACGGCTCTGCCTAAGGTGCCGAAGACGCCGATAGGTGCATCGGGCCACCTCTTTTGGCGTGAGGCACTCCAAGCACTCAGCGCTGCTGATTTATGGTGGCCCCATCCACATCCGCGGTCCATCCGCCATGGAGCGCCGGGTCGGCTCACCTAGGTGTGTGTCGCCCAGGCAGAGCCGACGGCACGGAGATCTATGAGACGCCCTAGTGGCACGGCACCTGGAAATATGGGGCGCGGAGGGCACTTGTCCTATGAAGCCCGCTAGAAGGCGGGTAATCCAACATCCTTTATATGAGCAATTTTTTAGCAACATGTCATTTCACAAAAACTAGGTTACGAGACACTATGACGTGCAGTCACCCACTATATGTAAGGCGATAATGTAGAGGGTATTATTCTCATATATTCTACTTTTATTCCTTATAATTATATTGCTATAAGTTCTCGTGGCAATGTGCAAGGTGTTAGCTACTACTCGCTGATTTAGTACAATGTTAATACAATTTTGTACTAAATCAACGGTACTTATTTTGGTATGGTGGGAGTTTATACTAAGTAGGTGATGCCATTTTCAAACACACGCAGTCCACACAATCAAGGACATGCAATACCTTTTCAATTTCCTAGCACATGCAATCCACATCATCAAGAACGCTACAAGCTCTCTACAACATACTTTTTCTATTTCTTTTCTTAACAATAAATAATTTGATTAATTCATAAGGTCATGGGATACCATATCGTTCTGGAATCCTCCATATACTAATTGGTATGCCACTGCTAATACAGCGAGAATGTGCATTGTTATTATTCTCATATAGTCCAATTTTATCTTAATAAATTCATTGTTGTAAATTCTTTAATACAAAATATAGTTGTTGATGGGCACACAATACCTTGAAAAATTAACACCAGAAAGCCCAGAATAAATCAAGAATATGTGGACACCCGTGCCATATCTAGGACTTGAATCCAGATGGGTAGGTTTCCCCATAAGAAATCTAATTGTGTGAGCTATGTCAGTTCACAAATTCTACAACATGTGTGGTGTCATCTCGTACTTAGGGCATCTCAAAGGAAGACCCTCAAAGCTCCAGTATATATCCGGGTTGTAGTGTCCGGACCGTTTGTGTCAACTGTTGTCAACCAATGGGTACCTCATCGGCCCGCGAAGTGGTCCGGATTCATTTTATGGAAAACTGGAGACAAACATGGAGGAGCTATACCAGTGCCAGTCATCCACTGGACCAAGAAAAAGCCACCACGTGGTCCTCCTCTCTTTTCTCTCTCTGCACATGAATGGTCCCCTCTCCTCTCTCTCCTCCAAACCGTACAAGGGCATGAACTATGGTGGCATTTGGTTACATATGCCCATGAGAAAAAGTAGTTTGGGGCACCTACATTGATGTTTTTCTCTCTAATGCAACCTATCACTAGTGGGCTTCATTAAGGAATGGAAAATAAAGATTCTAGTACACATGCATCTCTACTCTTCACTTCAACTTTTTTAGGTTTTTACACTGAGCCATAGTTTTTCTCTTCAAGCCTGCAGAGGATCCCGCTTCCCCATCCGAACCTACTTTTTCTGACATCCGATCCTACATGGCATGCGAGACATCATCCTGGGGCTATGCATTGGCCATTCCCTAAATAAGGATTAATTTGTGAAAATGGTTGGATGGCTCTCTCCCGCATCATGTCCGCGGACCGCATCTGGACATAAAAACGGACATATACGGGAGCCATTTGCGGGCCAGCTTTGGAGATGCCCATACAATGCATAGGCAAAATAGTGACCATGCACATAGTGACCCGCTAGGGAGCGAAATGAATAGATATGTACAATTAATAACTATAAGAAAGATAACACATTTGCATATTTATGACATAATTGCTTTGTAGCAGGATGCATTAAATATAATATGGTAGTACAACTAGAACAAGAAGTATTTTCGTTAAAAAAAATAGAACAAGAAGTAAGTCAGAACTACAGGAAATTTATGCCCGCTAAGTGTGTACGGTGACGTAACCACTTATTGTTATGAGTCACTTAGAGTGTGCACACATAATAGTAGAGTATCGAAGTTATTTCAGTTGAGAGCATGGACTTTGTTCTTATTCTCCCATTTGTGCTTAACGAAGTTCTAAATTTTCTTTAAAAAGCCAGTTGCGCGCAGCACCACCGTCTCCATAGTGAAACCTGGTCCAAATCCCACCATGGCCCCCCAGTCTGCTGGTTCTCCTTCCTCCATTCGGCGCCGGAGCTCATCAAGGACGAAGATCACGGTGGCACTGAACATGTTCCCGTAGTTTTGTAGAATTGTTCGGCTTGCTGCTAGCTTTGTGGGTGCCAACTTGAGGGTCTCATCGATTTGGTCCAACATCAAACGGCTGCCGGGGTGCACTGCCCAGAAGAGGTCATTCCAGTCGACGATCAAGCCAGTTGGACCAAATGCTTCCATAAGACATCCTTCGATGTTTTCTGCCACCACTTGGGTCAGTTTGGTGGAAACTTTGCCATGATTGCCATAGCTCCCCGTCCTCAGGGTGAGCATATGCTCGGTTCTGGGAACGACGGTCTGGGAAACTGACACCAACTCAAACAACGCCTGCTCGACCGAGTGAACGGGATCCGCGCCGATGATAACCACACCGGCCCCATCACCGAACAGTGCATGAGTAATGAGGGCGTCTAAGCTCTCGCCTTCGCCGGGGCTACAGAGGCCAGCAATGGAGAGCTCCACACATGCAACGAGGACGCGTGCGCCATGGTTGTTCTCAGCGAGGTCCTTGGCCAGGCGCAATGTTGCGCAGCCAGCGGAGCAGCCGGTAAGCTGGAGCATCGTACGGCGGACGTTGGTGCGAAGGCCAAGGAGTGAAACCAAGCATACGTCGACGCTTGGGGCGCCGACATCATTGGTACTGACTACGACGTGGGTGATGTCAGTGGCCGGACGGCCCCACTTTGCGATGGCCTTCCTTGCGGCTGATGCCGCCAGCTGTGGAGCAGCCTTGGCCACGATATCCTGCCGAGCCTCGAGGGAAGGCGACGTGCGGTCCAGCAACTCTGGGTGGGAGTTGAGTAGTTCCTCCGAGTGGTAAAAGAAACGATTCTCCAGGCCCGTTAGACCACCTGAATAATTTTAGGCAGCAAAATAATGAGTTATGCCTGATCATATGTACGTATATCCTTACATATTAAAGTACAGTGGTTATTACAATATGTATGCGTGCTTACATATTATCTTGAATGTGTCTTTGCGGTCAGTAAGGTGCTCGCTCTTGGTAACACGGAAATAGTAGTCAGGGTACTCTTCCTGGGACACTTGGTTGGCTGGGTTTGCGGTTCCAATAGCCAGCACGGCGGCGGAGCCTTCCGTACGCTGCGCACACCGGATCTCGCTGACCTTCGGTGACCAGCTTTCTGAGGTCATGGTCTCCGAGTAGTGACCTGCTACAAATATCAGGAGGTGAGGATATTAGGGAGGTACTGCCTATTTTCTGCATCAATATGATTTCGCCTAGTTCAATTCATCGGGAGCTCGGCAAAGTAATGTGTCTGTTGAGTTTTCCGATAATTGTACTCGGCAGTGACACGAAACTCGGAAACTCAACCGTTTGCATAGTGCCAGCAAAAATGTACTCGGCAGTATTACATTATCGTTGAGTTCCAGTAGGAATAAACTTGGCAATATCTTATAAGTGGGCACCACGAATGTCTAGGCAACGCCGAGCTAACGGCTGTCCATGTTTGCCGGATTTCTACTAATGAAAACTTGGCCATCTTTTTGTGTTTTTCTTCATTTTAATTAAGAAATTCAAGGGGTCACATATATGCCAAGTAGCCGTGCCAAAAAACATGGCAAACAACTGACAAATGGGCCCATGGTAGACACATCAACGGCTATTCGACGGTTGGGCTTACTATGGCGAGTTCCAAAACACGGCACATGGAAAACTCTTTGTCTCCTTCGCAAATATTAAACGTGGGATGTAACTATCATCTCCAAGGATTATACAACATCCTGAAAAGCTACATGAAAACAAGAATAAAATTCATCTTTCCCTTTTCTCAACACGGGGGTCAATTAGAATATTTTTATTTAATTTCAAGATAGATAAAATGTTGTGTCGATGAAATCTAGCAATCTCAATCACATTTCCAGTGCCCGAGGAAACTTAATTTGTCTAGTGCGCACTATAGAGGCAGGGCTAAGACACTACTAAAATCGTGTACTTTGCCGTGTGCACTTTTCTATGAGTCAAATGCACTCCCAAATAATTCTTTTTTGTATTCCCCTTTTCTATTCCTTTCTTATCTTATATTTTTCCTTTTCTTTATTTCACAATTCCCTTTTTTCCTTTTTATTTTTTTCTTTACTTTCCTTTCATAATTATTTTATTTTATCTCCTTTCGCTATTTAAGGCATAACAAAGACTAAAGAAAACAAAAATAATTTTTGCATCAATATCTGGGCAATATTTGAAGTACTTGCAAATTCAAATTTGAACTTTAGGCATCAGAAGCATTGAAATGCACTTCAAATTTGCAAACAAAGTCTAGAACATGACAAATTTTGACATGAAAGATGTTACAGTATATGTTCAGTGCATGAAAAGTTTCAAGGCTAACTGACTGAGTAACCATCAGTCTGCCTTCAAACTTGACTCGTTCCATTGCGAAACCACGATTCTTCCTCAAAGTAGTTCGGTTTTTAAGTAGTTACAAGACAACTTTTGCGAACCTTCTCAATTTTTAACCACAGCTTCAAGGCGTCATTTCATGACACTATGCCAGGTTTCATGTTTTCAAACTTCGTTCCTTTTTCTATATAAAAATATATAAACTCCATGTTGGTGCTTGAGCCTTGGCACCCTAATGTTTCAAAAATCTTTTTTTGCAGGATGAATACTAAATATAGATTAAAGAACACAAAAAGGATTTTGTGACCATTTGTATTCATTGTTTCATGTACTTGAAGTTAAAATTTGAATTTATACGATAAAAGTCTACAAATGCACTTCATGACCTAAAATTGTAGGAAACGGACACTGAAAATGCCAAATTTTGTCTCCAAGCATGTAATGTGATATTGTTTAATGTGTTTTCAAAGTCAAACGAGGAAGCAATGGTCGCTTCAGATTCAAACATGACACATTCCATCTGCGAGCCACTATTCTTCCTCGAAGATGCTTCAACTTCTAAGTGACATATGTGACCAGTTCTGCAAATCTTCTAAAAATTTTACCACAAAAACCTAGTGTGACATGACGACACGATGCTAATTTCTTATTTTCCAAACTTCGTGTGCATTAATTTAAATTGAAAACCCAACAAGATCAATATTGGCACCCTAATGTTTGAATTTCATTTGCTTTTGTTGGATAGCACCTAAGCAGACAAGAACACAAATATGATTTTTCAAATCATTTTTGTGGAGTCGTTGTCAAATATGAATTATATATAATAAACCCATAACAGAGAGAGGAAAAGAAAAGAAAATAAGATATCCTTTGGCTAGTCTAAAAAATAATAGGCAAATAAGGTTCATTGTTCAGTGTTTACTATTTCCCGATTGTAAAACTAGCCAAACAGCTTGTATAATGACTCGCTTATTTGTAGGGTATACTTTCCTGAACACCCTACAAGGTTATTTTTTGTGAGTGCCCAAGAAAAAAAAACTCAGCAAAAATGTCAACACTAGGTAAATAGTGTGATTCTAGTATTGATCACCTAAAATTGCACACAAGAAAGTACTCCATCTGTCCCAAAAATATGTGTCGCTGATTTAGTATAAAGTTAGTACAACTTTGTACTAAATCAGCGAAACTTATTTTACGATGGAGGGAGGACAAGGCTAGTTACAATGAAATGTATTATATACTAGTATCATGCATATGATATTTGTGTATGAAGTAGATCCAGAATGCATAATATTATATTTTGGTATCTTAGTGACCTCATTTATTTTCATGCATGACACATACTTTTACAACATTTAATATGATATGGTATCATTCCTCATTTAATTACATGGCACCTAAGCAAAAAGCCTAGTTGGCATGCATGATACTACTTGTGACTCCCATTGTGACCAGCCTAAGATTCCACCTTTGATGGTGCGTATAACCAACAAATTATTACTTTAGTTTTTAACTGTGTGGATGGGTTATTATTTAATTGGACTAAACAAGATATTAAGATGGATGGACGGTGGCTAATGGAAAATCTTAAAACTGTGGCTCGGATATGTGGAAACTTCAGGTATGAATAGACATAGGCATCCCTATAAAGTTTAGGGGAAGTAAAAGTGGTCTGAAAGATGAATCAAGTCAACTACTAACTTTATGCCAAGATGCTCCTTTGCACATGAAATTTACGTAAAACAAAGTTCAATACGAGTAATACCAAACTCACCACGGCAGTTGTATTGCAGCTACTTCTAGCAGGATTAATGGTACACTTTCTCAGGAGGTAATAACAAATTATACGAATTTATAAATATATTCCGACACAACTATTAATCAACGGTTCTGGTGCTTACCTTCAGGTAGCCGACTTGTCAAGGCTATGTACGCAAGTAGACAACAGCTTCTTCCTGCCTGTGTACCGAGTATTCAATACACAACGAGGAGAGGAGAAACAGTTATGGACTATGTTTTGGGATGGGAGGAACGGAAGGTGTTGCCAAGTATTTATAGGCAGCAGTAGAGAAGGTGGGCGCCGGAGATATAAATTTGCCTAATGCTTTGTCCAGCTTAATTAAGTCACAATTTCTGGCCTTTAAACAATCACAATGTTGAGATATCTGATCCTCACAAAAAATAAAAAATGCACTCAACCTCTCATTTATCTGCATTGCAAATGTTTTCCCTCATGACCGTACAAATAAACCATTATAATATGTTGGAATAATTCAGTATGGTCATGCTAACTCAAAAATCCTAGACATGACCCAAATTCCCTGTTGGTACCACAAAGAGGATTAAAGTGAGTGGAAATATACACACGGCATGAAGTTACACATGGAAAATTCACTACGTCAGAAAGGGGCACTACTGACAAAGTAGAATATCACAGGAAACCAACATTTAAAGAAAACTTGGTGGAAATCACGTTCGAATGTTAAAAGATGAAAAAATACAAGATGTTAAGATGGTGATGTTCTATTGTCCTGCAAAATTCCAAGTTGAAACACATAACGGGATGCGAGCATGAAAAAAAATAAATTTAACAAAGAATAATGATGTACTGTTTGGCACTATTATTGCTGATTTTTGTTTTCCAAATGTCACATACCGTAATATATTTGAACTTAGAATTTTACTACATGACAATAGAACATCACCCTCTTAACATACCTTATTGTTTTCCTATTTTTCTAAAACTTCAGACATTGTTTCCGCGTGGTGTTCATCAATCTCCATCGAATGTTGGTTTCCATGTGATATTCTCCCTTACTGACAAGCCATTAGCTCCTCCAGTGATATGCTCATCGATCAAACTAGTGACGTCTTCCATTGATGATCGCATAGACTCAGTCCGTCAATGGTAATCCCGTCCATTGTTAGGCATCTATTAAGGTTCAATTAGTCTTATGTACAGTGTTTTGATAGGGCTGCAACTAGTAGTCTTGGCTGTAAAACACTCTACTAGCAGTGCTAGCCTAACTATAAAAAAACACTGCCTCATACACACACACACACGCATTCCCATTCATCTCACAAGTGAATCACATTTTACATAGTACATCTATTGTATGCAAAAATAGAATATTACATAGGTGGCAACTCTGCCGCAATTGATTGCATCCCCTCCACATACCAGTATACCACCCCCATCCCTCTAATTTACATCGTTGGTGGCCTCCTCTAGGAAAATCTCATGTAAGGCTGCCATGGGAGGGACTATTCACCCTGGTGGAGCGTGGTTGCTCCTGAGAAGGATAGTCACCGTGGTGGGCGGCAGCAGGGTCGACAATCATTCCTTGGCTCCAGCGAGGGGTAGAGGCTCTTCTCCTGGTTGCTTTGCGATATCCTAGAAGTGGGCTAGCACAGTAGCTTGGGTGGTAAGCCTGTTTTGAGCCTGAGTGGCCACAACTTTGCATCTAGACACGAAGGCGGCTAGTCGGTGGTGGTGGCGTCAAGGGAGGTAGCAACTTGGTGGCACTTGACCATTGTGAGAATGGTGCACCAATCGAGTCTGGTATCATTGTGGCTAGGCTGTTGTTCGCCCTCATCATCCCGTGTGAGCTTCTTAGGAAGCTTCAATGGCGCTTGTTCTCGCGATAAAAGTTTTGGGCCTGAGTGGCCACAACTTCTTGTGTAGCCATGCTACAACCTCAGTATAATTGAAGAGGTATAGGTGTTGGTGATAGCCAAAGAGAACGCATACAACTAGTTGTGACGGCCCTAGCGCCGGTGGTGCAGTGCTTGATGGTTGGTATATATCCCTGTGAAGTCCAGTGGCTTAGTGCTAGAGTGGTGCTACTACAGGTGTAGCACTTGGAGGACCTGTCGATGCTATTTTGGAGGTGTTTATGTGTGGTTCATGTCCAAGGTCGGGTCGACGGGGCTACACCTGGTATAAAGCTGGAAGGCTTGGCGGTGTTAACGATGGACTGGTCGATGGTTCCTTTTATAGTGGGTAACTGTGGGGAAGGCATGTTGGACTGCCCCTATGGAAGTTTGTCTTCGATGAATGTCTTGCTGAGCTTGTTGGTGTCGTCAATAGTGTCGCTCTTTGTAGATTCCCCTCCTTGGTGGCATCACCATGAAGCATTGAAACACCTACAACCACTCGTGTCCCTTATTCCAGGTGTAAAACCCTGACTCAGCTAGCCAACTTGGACTATAATGGCTTTTTGATGATGTCTCGTTCTTGGAGGCATGAAATTTGTAGTAGTGAACTTGTGGTCTGACATGAGTCCAGTGTTGAAATTTCAGAAGGCGCCAGTTGGTTTATCGTGTGGCCAAGTTTGGAGCAGCGTTATTGCGGTGTAAGGTGGCCTGCCATCCTCAGAGGTTTGTAGTGGCCCAGGACCGCCACCTTCGGTGTTGACTTATATCTTTGGCGGCCGGAGTGCTCTTATAGGTGTCGACAAGATTTACGAGTTCAGGTCCTTCACGGTGGAAGTAAAAGCCCTACGTCTCGGTGCCCGGAGACGGTCGACTGGATTATATGCATGTGGTGTTATAGGGGGTGCGAACCCTTGTCCCAGAGGAGGGGGTGGCTTATATAGAGTGCGTCAGGACCCCAGCCATCCTTCGTTACAAGGAGTTCAATGTACATAAAGATGGGGCGTTACTGATAACGCCGGCCATAAGTGCTATTAACACTACTAGAAAAACGACTATAGCTAATATGGACATTAATGACGCACCACGTATGTGGTGTGCCACTGCTATATAGCAGTGGCGCACCTTATATAGGTACGCCATTAAACTCCAAATACTAATGGCGCACCACATCCATGGTGTGCCACTACTAACAATTTTTTTTTCAAAACTAGTAATGGCGCATATGCGGATAGTGCGTCATTACTAATTAAACTAGTAATGGCGCATCACACCCCGGTGCGCCACTATTAACATTTTTTTTTTCAAAACTAGTAATGGCGCACTAGGGCATAGTGCACCATTACTAGTTTTAACTAGTAATGGCGCACCACACCCTCGGTGCGCCACTACTAACAATTTTTTTAGAACTAGTAATGGCGCACATGGGGATTGTGCGCCATTACTAGTTTAACTAGTAATGACGCACCACACCCACGGTGCGCCATTACTAACTTTGACCAAAAATTTCGCCGAATGCACCCCCCCGGACCGCCTTTTCAGTTTTAAAAAAATAAAAGAAAATAATGGAAATGTCAAAAAAATAAAAGAAAATAAGTTTCTCATGTGATATGTGGTCTACTTGTTGGGAAAATTTACAAATATGATTTTCGACTTTATTTGCAAAATCTCTCTGGAATTTGTAAAATGGGCATAACTTTTGCATACGAACTCGGATTAAAAAGGTTTTTATATGAAAAATCATCTACTCGAAAAGTTACATCCAGATTCAACTGGGGGAACCCGTTGAAGATTTTCAGAATCCCCAAAAACCTAACAGAATAAAAGATACGGGGCTTTTAAGATCTAGAGGGTGAAAAACAGAAAAAAAATTCAAAGTTAGTAATGGCGCACCTTTTGCTAGGTGCGCCACTATTATAAAAAAAAATTGGTTTTGAATTTTTTTTTTGGAAAAAATGTTCAAAATATGATACATAATATGACGGGAAAGTTTGAAATATTTTTTCAAAATTTCATCACACTCATGAACATGAACAAAGTCCTAGACATCAACAAGGTTTAATAGGATTGATATGATAGATATATCAACAAGTGCCTGTTAAGTGAGCTGGTGCTAGGTTTGGATAGAACTGCGAAGTTAAGCGTGCTCAGGTTGGAGTAGTGTGAGGATGGTGACCTTTCGGGAAGTTTGACCACAAAGTGCGATTTGACTTGACATTAAGCATATTGACCCGAGATTAAGAAAAAAACGAAAAAAATTAAGTAATGACGCACTACAGGTGCGCCATTACTATCTGTGATAGGTGCGCCATTAGTATTTGTTACTAGTGGCGTGGTACTAGTGACGCACCTATAGTGCGCCATTAACGGCAAAAATAGGTGCGCCACTAACATGCCTTTTTCTAGTAGTGTAATGACCTTAAAGACTACGGAGTGAACGCCCGACCGTTGTAGTTCTGAGTGACTTCTGATCTTCAGTAGGTCGAGTGGTTTCTTGTATGGTCGAGTGACACCAGGAAGGAGGGGTACCCGAGTGATATGATTGGTCGAGTGGGTTGCACTCGACGTCTTCACTGGGAATCCCTTGTTGTCTCTTGGACTTCTTTGCTTCTAGGGTAGTGACCTTGGGTAGGGCGTATAGGTCAGGCCCGTGACCCTACCCTAGGTCTATATTCTCATCATTAGCCCCAGAATGGATTAAGGTCCGAGTGGAAAGAAGGTTGAAGTTGATCTTGCTCCGAGCCTTGCGCCTCACGAGTGTTTTACGCAGGACGGAAGACTCATGTTGGAACTTCAGCTTCGATTCAGTTGCCTTATCGATTCAGAAGTTGCCGAGTGAATTTGTAACATCATCTATCGAGTGTTGTTTCGGGGTGCAGGATCTTTGGCGCGATTGATTGCAGCATATCCCGGATCTCATGGGATTCGAAATTTCTAGGAAGCGCGCGCGACGGAGCATGCTGAGGTAAGCGGGGTGGATACACAGGAGCGCCTCGATCTCCGCGCCACCTTTTTCGCCACGTACGTTGCGCCCGACTGTTGCGGGATTTGACATGATCGCCTGGACCCACGCGTCAGCCACTCGGGAGCAAGCCTTTATATGGCGACAGAGCCGAGGCGTCTGCACTGTGCGCGTCCATTTTCCCCTCTTTCCCTCTGCTTCTCCACCACATCCGGCTCCTCTGCTCTCAACGCCACCGCTCCGCCACCATGGTGAAGTACAAGACGGCAGCGCTAGAACGCGCGAAGAAGGCGACGGGGGCGGCGAAAGGCAAGAAGCAGAATCGCGGGTCGTCATCGCGCTCTGCGCTGCCGCCGGGCTGGATCCGGTCTTCGCTCCGGCAGGAAGATCTGGACGAACTGGTGGAATCCGGATTGATTGCAAAGGGCGCGGCGAGATTGCCGAAAGGGGAGGCGGAGCCGCAGCCACGGCCGGGTGAGTGTGTTCTACTCGCCACCCATCTCGACTGGGGCTTTTCGCTTCCTCCTCAACCCCTTTTTCGGGGTTTCTTGAACTTCTTCGGCACCCAACTCCATCACTTTTCTCCCAATACCATCACATATCTTGCTGCATTTGTGTCCATGTGTGAGAATTTCCTGGGGTGTCGTCCGCACTGGGCTCTTTTCAAGCACGTTTTCACCATCCGTTCTCAGTCGGTGAAGAAAGCCAATACGAGTGACGAGAAAACCCATGTCATTCAGATGTGTGGGGGCTTGGGTATCCAAAAGAAGCATAGGAGCTCTTTCCCTTCCATTACTCTCCCCGAATCGGTCAGGGGCTGGCAGTCGACCTGGTTCTACTGCCAGGACCTCGCAAATCCAGGCCAGTCGACCGGACTTCCCCACTTCACCTTTGACCGTGTTCAGACTCCTTCCTCGCTGAAAGTGACTGCTGCTGAGAGCGTGGAGACGAACATGCTAGTCGAGAGGGTGGTCCAACTGATCAATCAGGGTGTCACTAGCATGGATCTACTTGAAGTATTCCTCAGTAGACGCATCCAGCCTCTCCAGGCCCGTGACCATCCCTTGTGGATGTACTATGGGGTCGACGACACCGCTCGGGTCCATCCAGAGGAAGTACCAGCTAAGACGGTGACCATGTGGTTGAAGAGCATTACAGGCAACAAGGACAACCCCAGAGGAGCCAGGAGAGTCCCCTTCAGGGACAACAATCTGCCAGACAAGGTGCGTCTTCCATCACCGACTGCTTTTGGGTATATATTCCAACTGCTCTTGAACCCGACTGACTTTTACTCGACTTCTTGTCTTGTAGGTTTTTACTGAGATGTACTCGATTCCCAATGGTGAACAAGTTTTGGAGCAGGGCCAGGAGGGAGAGAACAGCGCGGAGGAGAGCGGTGAATGGGAATCTTCGGACGAAGAAGACGAGGAGGAAAGCGAGGAGTCGGACAACAAAGAAGCGGTCGACTCGCCGCCTCGCTCAGAACATCGATCCAAGCAACATCATGATCCAGCAGGCGCGCGCGGTAAGAACGTAGCCCAAGCACCCAAACGCAGAAGCGCACTCGGACGTCGACTCCGGAGCCAACCGAAAAAGTCGCCAAGCAGCCCAAGGTTGCTCCTCAAAAAGCTCGGAAGACTCTACCGAGGATCAAGATGGATGTTCCTGTTGTCTCTGGGTGAGTATCCTTTATGTGTTTTCCTCTACCGACTGATTTTTCTGCTCTGACCGAACGGATCGTGCGCCTTTCTAGCCCAACTTCAGCCGCGACTGACATGGACGTGGACAAGGCCCCAGGAGATGAGGAAACCGATGATGCGGCCACCTCCCGAGCTGGTAAGTCCGTTCGACCAAAACTTATTTTGTCGATTGAGTTGTCACTTAGTGGAATCTCTGATGTTTTCTTTTTGCTGCAGCTCCTTGAGACATCGTAGTGCTTCCCGATGAAGAAGAAGAAGAAGCGCCTTTGAAGGAGAGGAGGAGGAAAGGCAAGGGCTTGAGCGGGAGAGGGCTTGAAGTTCAAGTCCCTCAGTCGATGCCGGTGCTTGAGGCGGTGGTCGAGCGATCTGGAGATCTGGTTCGGATCAACATCACATTCGCCGACCCGCTGACGACTGATCGCCCATCAGGGTTGACTGCTCCGACTCCTGCTGCTCCCGTGCAACTCCATGCGTCCGACCCAGTGGCTGCTTTGACCGCTTTGGCGCCATCACTCTTTGCTACATACCACACTCCAAACGACTCGCCAAGTGCCACCAGGGAGGCTCTTCGTCAGGTGAATCTTGTTATGGAGAAAGTGAATGTGATGCACGAGGCCAGTCAGGTGGCCTATAACGCCAGCACCGCTCTGCAGACCAATGTTAAGGTCAGCTACCTCCTGACTGAACTTTTGAATCATGAAAAACTGCCGCTGTAGCTTCGCGGTCCATATGTTCTATCATGGGTCTGTGTTTCATATCCGATCACCCACTGGGGTGTGCCTGCCTTAGAGTTTAACAGGTCTTCTACTCCACTCGACTCATGCTGAGTCGAGTGTTTTGTCCGAACCAATGGGGGCACGCAGAGTGCAGCCACTAGGTGTAGTCCCCGAGACCACGGTCGACTGCTGGCAGTCGGCTGGGGTCTGGGAATCTATTTTTTTTTGACTCACGCTGGGTAGACCATGCTGAGTGTTGATCCAAACCAGTGGGGGCACGCTAAGTGCACCCACTGGGTGTAGTCCCCGAGACTACTGTTGAATGTTTGATTCGGCAGTAGTCTTAGCATAACTTTCACTGTGATTGTCTTTTGTTTCTGTCGACTGATATATCTCTCTCGCTGATTGCAGAGGTCTTGTGATCTTGGGGCTCAACTCTCTGAGTTGAACAAGAAGAAAATCGGCCTCAATCTTGATCTTGAGCTGGCGAAGAAGAATGGGGGGTAGGTATGAGGAGGCAAGATCCCAGCTATGGTGAAGTTTTACACACAAGATTTACGAGTTCAGGCCCTTCATGGTGGAAGTAAAAGCCCTACGTCTTGGTGCCCGGAGGCGGTCGACTGGATTATATGCGTGTGGTGTTACAGGGGGTGCGAACCCTTGTCCCAGAGGAGGGGGTGGCTTATATAGAGTGCGCTAGGACCCCAGCCATCCTCCGTTACAAGGAGTTCAATGTACATAAAAATGGGGCGTTACTGATAACGCCAGCCATAAATGCTATTAATGACCTTAAAGACTACGGAGTGAACGCCCGACCGTTGCAGTTCCAAGTGACTTCTGATCTTCAGTAGGCCGAGTGGTTTCTTGTATGGTCGAGTGACACCAGGAAGTAGGGGTACCCGAGTGATCTTATTGGTCGAGTGGGTTGCACTCGACGTCTTCACTGGGTATCCCTTATTGTCTCCAGGACTTCTTTGCTTCTAGGGTAGTGACCTTGGGTAGGGCATATAGGTCAGGTCTGTGACCCTACCCTAGGTCTATATCCTCATCAGCAGTGCCGGTGTCCTCGGATCCCTCGACGGCAAGCACAATCCTGCCCTTGCGCTTCCTGTTGCGGCACCAACCCTTCTTCATCGGGATGGCTGTGCCTTCGTGCGTGGAGTCGGTTTTCGCACCGGCGTCCTCACCGGGGTACTTTCTCCCCTCTTCATCTCGGGCGCACCTATCGGCCAGAACATAAAAATCGGCCACATCTTTGACCTTGTTCATCGCCAGCTCTTCACGCATCTTACGGTTGCGCACATTCTAGTGGAATGCGCTGATCACGGCGGCAGGATGAACATCGGGGATGTTATACTGCACCCGGCTGAATCTCTGTATGTGGTTGCGCAGGGTTTCACCTTCTTTCTGGGGGATGATATGCAAATTGCTTGCCAGGCCATGAGCTTGGTGCCCCCTCCCTCCGTAAAGTCGCCAACAAACTCATGGCACAAATCCGACCAGGAAGAAATAGAATCTACTGGAAAGTGCATCAACCATGACATGACATTGGGTTTAAGTGCCAACGGGAAGTAATTGGCAAGCACCCTGTCGTCGCGAGCCCCAGCAGCTTGCATGGCGATGGTGTAGATGCTGAGGAACTCTGACGGATGGGTCTTGCCATTGTACTTCTCGCCGACGTCGGGTTTGAACGTGCGGTGGGAGGACCACTGGAACTGTCGTAGCTCACGGGTAAAGGCTGGGCAACCCACCTCATAGGTTAGCCCGCCAGAACCCCCTGGTGCTTGGTGGTCCATAGTGGGCCCCGCCCGCCTATCTGATTGGTGGCACATCACGCCGGCACTCGATGGTGGTTCGAGCGGCTTCATGGGCTTGCTCCCGGAGAACTTGGCGCTGATCGCGGTGGGTACGTGGGTCGGACGACACTATGGAAATGCTATCACAAGCGTCATCACGACGGACCGGCACCTGCAGTGGCTGGCGTGGCGAGTAGAGTACACTGTGGCCTCAACACCTCCGATACTTCCACCACTTGCATGCGGTGGCTCGACAGAGCGCCGGCCAGAGGGCCCTGCTGGTCGTGGCTCATCTTTGTTGGCAACGCCGCCGTGGCTCCGGATGGTGGCTCTCCACTCCTCAAGCTTTTCCGCAGCAGGGGAAAGTCGAGGAGCAACTTGGTGGGCGCCAAGGCTTCGGCTGCGCATGGGTGGCGGCGAAAGCTGCATGGACTGTGACACGCTCCGACTTCTAACCACGTTAGAAGGAGCTTTATCACGGCCTGGCGGTGTCGTGGTTCTAAGTCTGACAGTAGAATGGGGGGTAGGTATGGAGAGGCAAGATACTAGCTATGGAGTAGTTGTATACACACGAGTTTTACGAGTTCAGGCCCTTCTCGGAGGAAGTAACAGCCCTACGTCTCGGAGCCCGGAGGCGGTCGACTGGATTATATGCGTATGAATTACAGGGGTGCGAACCCTTCTACCCGTGGAGGGGGGTGGCTTATATAGAGTGAGCCAAGACCCCAGCCAGCCCACGTAGCGGAGGTTTAAATGTACATTAAGGCCAGGCGTTACTGGTAACGCCTTACATAAAGTGTCATCATGACCATAAAGACTACTTAATTACAGACCGTTTGGACGCAGAGTGGTTCTTGGACTCCTGGTGATCGAGTGGGTCTTCATGGTCGAGTGTCTTTGAGTCTGTCGAGTGAAACCCTACCAGGTTGACTGGAAGGCCGTTTCTTCTAAAGGTGTCCTTGGGGAGGGTACCTTGGACAGGTTCATGACCCTACCCTAGGTACATGACTTCATCATTAGCCCTCGAATGGATCGAGGTTCGAATGAGGAAGGAGTTGATAATCTTTCCGACCTGTTTTTGTGCTGCGAGTGCGTCTTACTCTGGATCAATGACTTTTTAGTGATGGTGTCAGCTTCTCTTTCAGTCGCCTTGATCCATTCTTCACATCTGTCGAGTGAACTTTATAGACTTGAAGATCTCCGAGCGACAGATCGGAGGAAATCTGCCGTCTGACGAGTTGCTCTGCTGTTAGCGGATTTAGCGGGATCCGAATTTTTGGAAGCGCGCGAAGCGGAGAAGGCTGCGGTACTCGGATGGGATAAGGTGAAGACGCCTCGATCTTCACGCCACCTTTTTCTCCACGTATTGCGTGCGCGACTGTTGCGGGATTTGACAGGATTGCCCGGGCCTACCAGTCAGCCACTCGGAAGCGACTTCATATAAGGCGCCGGGTGGGGGTGTTTTGAACAGCGCACCCTCATTTTCCTCTCCCCCGTCCTCAGATTCATCTGCCGCGCCCGTAACCTGCTCAGCGCTGCTGCTCCGTTCTTGCTTCGCCGGCAACAATGGTGAAGGAGAAGACGGCGGCCTTGGAGTGGGCGAAGAATGCAACGGCGAAGGCGAAGGGGAGAGCGACAAATCGGGGCGGATCCTCATCGCGGTCCAGCCTGCCGCAAGGTTTGGTCCAGGGAGATTGGATCCGCTCGACCATCACCCAGAAAGACTTCGACGACCTGGCCAACGAGGGATTGATCCCCCATGGGTCAGCAAGGCTTCCGGGGACGGAGTGGCAGCCGCAGCCTTAGGAGGGTGAGTGCGTCCTCTTAGCCACCCATGTCGATCGCGGATTTTCTCTACCGCCGAATCTTTTCTTTCGGGGTTTTCTGAACTTCTTTGGAGCACAACTCCATCACTTCACACCCAACTCCATTGCCTATCTCGCTGCTTTCGTGTCTTTGTGCGAAAACTTCTTGGGCTGTCGGCCACACTGGGGCCTCTTCAAACACATATTCACTTGTCGCTCACAGATGGTGAAAAAGGCTAGTCCGAATGATGAAAGAACCCAAGTAATCCAGATGTGTGGGGGTCTTGGGGTCCAGATGAGGGGTAAAAGTGCCTTTCCGGCCATGACTCTTCCCGATTCAGTTAGAGGGTGGCAGTCGACCTAGTTCTACTGCCAAGACAAGTCGACGCCAGGGCAGTCGACTGGACTCCCTCCTTTCTCCATGGGTCGAGTGAACAAGCCGTCCTCTCTGAAGGTGCTTCCGGAGGAGAAGGTCCAGGTTAAATTGTTGACGGAGCGTGTAGTCCAGCTCATTCGCGACGGAGTGACCGGCATGGATCTTTTGGAGGTTTTCCTTCGATGGCGCATTCAACCGCTCCAATACCGAAGCCACCCGATGTGGTTGTATTCTGGTACCGAAGACACCACCCGCGTCCACCCAGAGGAGGTCGACGGCGCCACATTGGAGAGGTGGATGACTGCCATCACAGGGAACAAAGATAACCCTCGTGGAGCTAGGAGGATCCCACCACTTGACCAATCTTATGAACCAGACAAGGTATGACCACTTATCTCCGACTGTGATCCTGTTGCATTCGCTCTGTTCCGCTGCAAATCGGCCGATTGACTTTCGTCTTGTTTTGCTGTCTTCTAGGCTACCACTGAGACGTACTCGATGCCCAACGGGGCGCAAGAACAAGTCAAAGAAGAAGAAGGAAGCGGAGGCGAAAGCCAGGAGGAATGGGAGTCCGACGGTGAGGAGGACGAGGGAAATGACAGCTCTGATGGAGAGGAGGAGGAGGAGGAAGTGGAGGAAGACATGGATCCTCCCCACTCGGAAAGGTGATCCAAGCTGACGCATGATCCGGCGGTCGAGCGTGGTAAGGCTATCGTGCCCGTTGGGCGGTGGACGAAGCGCCCTCAGACGACTTCTCCAGTGCCGACTGAGAAACTGCCAAAGCAACCCCGAGCAACGTCATCAAAGCCGACGAAGGCCCTGCCCATGATGAGGATGGTCATTCCCACCATTTTCGGGTAATCAACAGAACTTGTGTTTTCCTGTTTATCATGGGTGTACTTTTGGTCGACTCGTTTGACTGATCAACTGATTTCTGAAATCTGCAGTGCTGCCACCTCCGAGACCTCAGCTAAGCACGAAGATCAGGAAATGGAAGATGCCGCCACCTCCAACCTTGGTATGATCTCTGCAGTTTTGCTTTATGGTCGATTGGATTTCTGTTTTTACCTTTGAATCTTTCTTGTAGTTCCACCTCATGTCATTGATCTCCCTGACGACGACGATGAAACACCGCTGAGGAAGAGGAAGGACAAAAAGGTGCCTGCTGGCAAGGCTACTCAAGTTGTATCACTGCACGAGGCGCTGGTTCACGAGGGAGGCGACACCACTCGGGCTTCGTGTCCTTTGCTGCGGCCCGACGAGTGTCCGCCTTCGTGTCGATCGCTGACCCGCCTTCCCTTTTTGCCACACACCACGTCCCGGAAGACCATGTGAGTGCTGCTAGGGAGGCCATACGCCAGGCAGGGATCATGATGGAGCAAGTGAAGGTGGTCCGGGAGGCCAGCCAGGCGGCTTATGATGCAAGCTCAGCTCTTCAGAGCAATGTCCAAGTAAGTTGGTCGCTGCTTGTTCTGTTAGGATATGCTACCTGAAATTTCTTCTTTCTGAAGATTTCCATATCTGTATCTGTACAGCCACTGGGCGGGTGTGTCGATTGAATTTTTGTACTGGTGGGGGGCACGCTGAGTGCACCCATCGGGTGTAGTCCCCGAGACTATGGTGGACTGCGGGCAGTCGACTATAGTCTTTATACTTTGAACTTCTTCACTCGGTCTGGTCGGGCCATGTCGAATGGATCTTTGGAACCGGTGGGGGCACGCTGAGTGCACCCACTGGATGTAGTCCCCGAGACTATGGTGGACTGCTGGCAGTCGACTATAGTCTAAGGAACTGTTTTTTTGCCTCTTTCTGTCGACTGGTCGAACCGAATTGGTAAAACCAGTGGGGGCACGCTGAGTGCACCCACTGGGTGTAGTCCCCGAGACTACTGTCGAATGTTTTGATTCGACTGTAGTCTTAGAAATGCTACGATTTTTTCTTTAGTCACTCGGAAGTGACCTGTCTTTGATGTTTTGTCAATTGACTCTTCGCAGAAATCTTGTGAGCTCGTGGCCCGCTATACCGAATTGGAGAACAAACAGATCCAGCTCAACCTTGACTTGAAGCTTGCTCAGGAGAACTTGCAAATGGCGAGAGACGAAGCAAAAGGTATGGCTGGTGAGAACTTTGACGACTGTCTTTGTCTTTCTACCCATTCTCAACTCTGGGCTTATTGTTATTTTGCAGACAAACTGGAGGAGGCTCTGAAGAAGAAAGACCACGACCTTGCAGAGGCACAGAAGGCGGCTTTGGAGAAAACAAAGCTCGCGGAAGAGAAACTGGTCTCAGTCGGCAAACTCGAAGAGGAGAATACCAAACTGAAGGCTGCTCTCGACGCGGCCAACAAGGAGGTTAGCCGACTGAAGAATGACAAAGTTGCCCTGACTGACAAGGCTGGCGAACTGGCGGGGAAGAGGAATGATCTGGAGGCTTATCTGGGAGGGCTCGCCAAAAAGTTATTCCTCATGCTCGAAGGTAATCTCTTTTACCCGACTGTCTAGTTATCACCGACTGATCATAGAACTGTTAACTTGAACCCGAGTTGCATTTACAGAATTCTATCAGAACTTCGAAGAGGAGACTAGTCGAGTGGAGACAAGCCTGGACCCGTCAACTCTCCCGTGAAGGATGAAGCCGCTATGAACGTGCTCCGACTGGAGTCTCGCATTGCTGGTGTGGTGGACTATCTCGCTCGACTGAAAGCTGCGGTGTCGCGGATCGACTCAACACTCTGGCCAGACCAGACGCTTCAGAATGACCTCGAGTCCTTAATGACTCGACTGAATGAGGTTCCAAGTCGAGTGCAAGAATGGAAAAAGTCTTCTGCCAGGTGCGGTGCTGATGTTGCTCTGTCTCTGGTTCGTGTCCACTGCAAGGAGGCGCGGGAGGAAAAGCTGGCGTCCCTCAAAGTTGCCAATACCAAGAAGTATGATTTCCGATGTTTCATGGAGACTTTCATCGCCGCTGCCACCCGGATTGCTGATGGGATCGACCTTGACCACTTTGTGGCTCCTTCCAGTCCTGCACCTGAGGAGTAAAAAACTTCTATGCTCTACCTTAAATTTGCCTTGGAATGCCGAGTGGTTTTGTAACCGATAAACTTTAACGGGCTTAAGCCCGAGCACTTTCGAATCCGTAGGACGTTTATCCGAACTTGGTTTATCATCGAGCGTGCTTTTATTTGCCTTCGATGCGAACTTTGCTTTTCATTGGAATATACTTCAATGCTTGAGCAGCATCATTGAGGTGAATATCCAGTCGACTTGCACTTCATCGATTTTACAGGTAGGGATGAAGTACAGGCTGCGGCTGACCTCATCGTCCTTGCGGATCGGGATGGACCGCACGTGGTACTTGTGGTGCAGCTCTGAAGGAGAAGGTAGCAGTCGATCTGCACCTCGTCGTCCTTGCGGATTGGGATGAACTGCACGTTGTACTTGTGGCGCAGCTCCGAAGGAGAAGGTAATTGTCGAACTGCCTCTCGTCATCCTTGCGGATCAGGATGAATTTCTTACTTAGGCGAGTACTGGACTGCAGCTAAGCCCCCGAGTGGGAGGTTTTCTCTCCACTCGGTAGGATTTTTCAATACTTAGGCGAGTACTGGACTGCAGCTAAGCCCCCGAGCGGGAGGTTTGCTCTCCACTAGGTAGGATTTTTCAATACTTAGGCGAGTACTGGACTGCAGCTAAGCCCCCGAGTGGGAGGTTTGCTCTCTACTCGGTAGGATTTTTCAATACTTAGGCGAGTACTGGACTGCAGCTAAGCCCCAGTGGGAGGTTTGCTCTCCACTCGGTGGGATTTTTAATACTTAGGTGAGTCTTGTGACTGCAGCTAAGCCCCAGTGGAAGGTTTACTCTCCACTCGGTGGGATTCAATACTTAGGCGAGTCTTGGACTGCAGCTAAGCCCCGAGTGGGAGGTTTGCTCTCCACTCGGTGGGATTCTTAATACTTAGGCGAGTCTTGGACTGCAGCTAAGCCCCAGTGGGAGGTTTGCTCTCCACTCGGTAGGATTTTTCAATACTTAGGCGAGTACTGGACTGCGGCTAAGCCCCCGAGTGAGAGGTTTGCTCTCCACTCGGTAGGATTTTTGATGGCGTAGCTCCGAAGGAGAAGGTAGCAGTCGACCTGCACCTCGTCGTCCTTGTGAAGCGCACATTGTATTAAATACTTAGGCAAGTACTGGGACTGCAGCTAAGCCCCCGAGTGGAAGGCTGGCTCTCCACTCGGTAGGATTTAAAACACTTAGGCGAGTACTGGGACTGCAGCCCAGCCCCCGAGTGGGAGGCTGGCTCACCACTTGGTAGGATTTTAAAACACTTAGGCGAGTACTTGGACTGCAGCTAAGCCCCCGAGTGGGAGGCTGGCTCACCACTCGGTAGGATTTAAAACACTTAGGCGAGTACTTGGACTGCAGCTAAGCCCCCGAGTGGGAGGCTGGCTCACCACTCGGTAGGATTTTAAAACACTTAGGCGAAACGGATTCGCAGCTAAGCCCCCCGAGTGAGAGGCTGGCTCGCCACTCGGTAAGATTTTAAAACACTTAGGCGAGTACTTGGACTGCAACTAAGCCCCTGAGTGGGAGGCTGGCTCACCACTCGGTAGGATTTAAAACACTTAGGCGAGTACTTGGACTGTAGCTAAGCCCACGAGTATGAGCCTGGCTCATCACTCAGTAGGATTTTAAAACACTTAGGCGAAACGGATTTGCAGCTAAGCCCCCGAGTGAGAGGCTGGCTCGCCACTCGGTAAGGATTTTTTTTACAAACTTAGGCGAAACGGATCCGCAGCTAAGCCACCCACTGGGGGGAAATTTTAACAAAAGGTAATAACAATCACTGGGAAAACTATAACCTTCTTGATTTAGATAAACAAACTATAGAGGAACTTTTATTACATCTCATCCGAGTGAGTACTTAAGTGTAAAAGGGGCGGAGCAGTTCCGCATTCCAGGCTCGAGGCTCATCGATCTGGCGTTCGACGTTGTAAAGATGGTAAGCTCCATTGGGGAGAACTCTGGTGACGATGAAGGGACCTTCCCAAGTGGGAGCGAGCTTGTGTGGTTTCTGTTGATCCACTCGGAGGACCAGATCCCCTTCTTGAAAGGCTCGGCTCTTCACATTTCTAGCGTGGAATCGACGCAAGTCCTGCTGATAGATGGTCAAGCGGATCAGGGCCGTCTCTCTCTCCTCTTCAAGGAGGTCGACTGCATCTTGCCGGGCTTGCTCCGCTTCAGCTTCAGAGTAGAGTTTGACTCGGGGCGCATTGTGAAGCAGGTCACTCGGCAGAACTGCTTCAGCTCCATAGACCATAAAGAATGGAGTTCTCCCAGTCGACCGATTAGGAGTGGTCCTCAATCCCCAAGAACCGATGGATGCTCGTCAACCCAAGCTCCTGCTGCATGCTTGAGATCACACATCAGTCGAGGTTTCAGTCCTTTGAGAATTAGACCATTTGCTCGTTCTGCTCGTCCATTCGACTGGGGGTGAGCGACTGAAGCATAGTCGACTCGCGTGCCCTGAGAGGCGCAAAAGGCTTTGAACTTGTCGGAATCGAAATTTGACCCATTGTCAGTGACGATGTTGTGCGGAACTCCATATCTGAATACAACTCTATGATGAAACTGATAGCAGTGCACGCATCAAGGTTCTTGATAGGTTTAGCTTCGATCCACTTCGTAAACTTGTCGACTGCCACAAGCAAATGAGTGAAACCACTCCTACCAGTTCTCAGTGGTCCAATCATATCCAACCCCCAAACAGTGAAAGGCCAAACGAGGGGAATGGTCTTCAATGCTGAGGCGGGTTTGTGTGACATATTGGAGTAGAACTTACATCCTTCACACTTGTCGACTATTTCCTTTGCCATTTCATTTGCCTTTGGCCAGTAAAATCCCGCTCGGTATGCTTTAGCCACGATGGTCCGAGAGGACGCATGGTGACCACAGGTCTCCGAGTGGATATCATCAAGAATTATCTGACCTTCTTCTGGCATTATGCACTTCTGGCTGACTCCAGTCACGCTTTCTCTGAATAACTGTCCCTTGATCACAGTAAAGGCCTTGGATCGGCGGACGATCTGTCTAGCCTCTTCTTCGTTCTCCGGGAGCTCTTTCCTTAGGATATACGCGATGTACGGTACTGTCCAGTCGGGAGTGACGACCACGACTTCCATGATCAGGTCGACCACCGCTGGGACCTCAACTTCAGTCGGATCAGTGGCACTTTTTGGCTGTGGAGCTTCTTCAGTGAAAGGATCCTCTTGAATCGACGGTGTGCGGATGTGCTCCAAAAACACATCACTGGGAATGGCTTCCCTCTTGGACCCTATTTTCGCCAAATCATCAGCAGCTTGATTTTTTAGTCGGTGTATATGATGGAGCTCTAACCCCTAAAACTTCTTCTCTAGCTTCCTCCCTGCATTACAGTAGCCAGTCATGGCTGGACTTCTGACGTCCCACTCCTTCATCACCTGATTAACCACCAGATCTGAGTCGCCATAGACCATGAGGCGACGGACGCCGAGTGAAATGGCCATACGCAACCCATACAACAGTGCTTCGTATTCTGCTTCATTGTTGGAAGAATCAAAGTGAATCTGGAGCACATATCTGAGCTTATCTCCTCGGGGGGAAACCAATACTACCCCAGCACCGGAACCATTCAGCATCTTGGAACCATCAAAGAACATAGTCCAGTGCTCCGAGTGAACTTGAGTCGGTAACTGTTGTTCAATCCACTCGGCGATGAAATCCGCTATTGCTTGGGACTTGATGGATTTCTTTGCCTCAAACTTGATATCAAGGGGAAGAAGTTCAATCGCCCATTTTGCCACTCGACCAGTTGCGTCTCTGTTGTGCAGAATCTCTGATAATGGGGCATCGCTAACGACTGTAATGGAATGATCAGAGAAGTAATGAGCAACCTTCTTCGGGGTCATATAAATCCCATACACAAGCTTCTGATAATGAGGGTATCTTTGCTTTGATGGGTTAATACTTCAGAAAGATAATATACTAGGCGCTGAACTTTGAAGGCCTTTCCTTCCTCTTCCCGCTCGACGGTAAGTACTGTACTGATGACTTATCCTGTGGCTGCAATGTAAAGCAGCAACGGCTCCTTGCTGATTGGGGCTGCAAGCACCGGCTAGGTGGAGAGCAGAGCTTTGATCTCTGCAAACGCTGCATCAGCTTCAGGATTCCACTCGAACTTGTCTGACTTCTTCATCAGTCGGTAAAGAGGCAATGCCTTTTCATCGAGGCGAGAGATGAATCGAATTAAAGCGGCCAAGCATCCAGTAAGCTTCTGGACATCGTGCACACGCATTGGCGTTTCATTGGAGTATAGTGCCAACTTTTTCTGGTTAGCATCGATTCCTCGTTCGAAACGAAAACCGAGTAACTTTCCGCCAGAACTCCGAATGTGCACTTTGATGGATTAAGCTTGATATCATACCTCCTGAGATTGGCAAATGTTTCAGCAAGGTCAGTCAACAGGTCGGAACCTTTCCGTGACTTGACCACAATGTCATCCATGTATGCTTCCACATTCCGACTGATTTGAGTGAGTAAACACTTCTGAATCATCCTCATGAATGTGGCTCCGGCATTCTTGAGGCCGAATGGCATGGTGACATAACAGAAGCACCCGAATGGAGTGATGAAAGCTGTTTTGATCTCGTCGGGTCCATACAGACGGATCTGATGGTACCCGGAATATGCGTCTAAAAAAGACAACCGCTCACATCCCGCAATCGAGTCGACTATTTGGTCGATCGGGGAGAGAAAATGATCTTCGGGCAGGCCCGATTGATATGTTTGAAGTCGATGCACATGCGCAGTGAATTGTCCTTCTTAGGGACCATGACAACATTGGCGAGCCACTCGGAGTGGTAAATTTCTCGGATAAACTCTGCTGCTAAGAGCCGAGCCACCTCCTCGCCTATGGCCTTTCTCTTCTGGACGGCGGACCGTCGAAGATGTTCTTTGACAGGTTTGACTTTTGAGTCGACTCGCAGACAATGCTCAGCCAATCCCCTGGGAACACCTGGCATGTCAGCAGGCTTCCATGCAAAGATGTCCCAGTTCTCACGGAGGAACTGGATGAGCGCTTCTTCCTATTTGGAGTCGAGTGTTGTTGAGATGTGAGTCGGAGCAGCATTGGGATCAGTCGGATGAATATGAATCGGTTTCGTTTCCCCGGACGACTGAAATGCTGACTCCATGGCGGGCTTCTTGGCTCGCAACATATCACTCGGGTCTGCAGTTTTCTGGTACTCTTTCAGCTCGACCACTGCCATCTGAGCATCAGCGATCTTAGAGCCTTTCTGAAAACACTCTTCTGCCTTTTCCCGATTGCTAGTGGCAGTGATCACACCTTTGGGACCTGGCATCTTTAGCTTGAGGTACACATAACATGGTCGAGCCATGAAACGCGCATATGTTGGCCTCCCCAGAATAGCGTGATAAGCGCTCTAGAAATCCACGACCTCAAAGGTCAACTTTTCCTTACGAAAATTCTTGTAGTCACCAAAAACCACATCGAGAGCAATTTGGCCGAGTGACTCAGCCTTCTTTCCAGGAATGACTCCATGGAAGCTCATGTTGCTGGTGCTGAGTCTGGACATCGGAATGCCCATCCCTTTCAACGTCTCTGCATACAAAATGTTCAAACCACTGCCACCATCCATCAAAACTTTGGTCAGTCGAGTGCCTTCGACGACTGGATCGACCACCAACGCTTGCCTCCCAGGGGTGGCAATGTGTGTCGGATGATCAGACTGGTCGAATGTGATGGCGGTCTGGGACCATTTCAGATAATTGGGCGTCGCCGGAGCGACCATGTTCACTTCTCGGTTGATAACTTTCAATCGACTTTTGCTTTCAACGTCAGCAAAAATCATCAGGGTGGAATTGACCTGGGGGTATCCACCATCACTATCTTCTTTGTCCTCAACTTTGTCCGACTCCTTTTTCTTATCCTTGGGCTGCTTCCCTTGGAACTGCTGAATCAAGAGCTGACACTGTCGAGTGGTATGCTTCGGGTAAATAAGTTTACCCTCTTCATATTTCTTCGTGTGAATGTGACATGGCAAGTCCTACACATCATTCCCATCTTGGTCTTTCACCTTCTTGGGGTTCCACGGACCCTTGGGTTTCCCCTTGAACTTTCCTGGGGTCACAGCCAAGGCTTCTCTGGGAGCGGCTGGCTCGGCTTTGCGCTTCTGCTTCCGACTGGAGTTCCCTACGCCAGCTTCATTAGCGGCTGACTTGTACTTACCACTCCGGAGCCGATCCTCTTCTTCACCATTAGCATACTTGGTGGCAATCTCCATCATCCGACTCAGGGTCATATCTCCTGCCCGACCGAATTTCAAACTCAACTCCCTATTCTTGACACCTTCCTTGAAAGCACAGACTGCTTGGTGATCAGACACATTCTCAACTGTGTGGTGCAAGGTAATCCATCTCTGGATGTAATCTCTCAAAGTTTCATTCGACTTCTGTACACACAACTGCAGCTCTGTCAACCCTGCTGGTCCCTTGCAAGTCCCTTCGTATGTCCTGACAAACACTCGGGCAAGATCTTCCCAAGTGTAAATACTGTTGGGTGCTAACTGATTCAACCATGCTCTGGCCGAACCCTCCAACATAAGGGGCAAATGCTTCATAGCTACCTCATCGTTGCCGCCGCCAATCTGGACAGCCACTCGATAGTCCTCAAGCCAAGTGTCAGGCTTGGACTCACCGGTGAACTTACTGACTCCAGTCGCCAACCTGAAGTTGGGAGGAATCACTGCGGCTCTGATGGCCCTGCTAAAACACTCTGGCCCTGAGACATGAACTCTGCTGCTGGAGGGAACATCTCTGTCATGGCCTTCTCGGTGAGCTCCGTTCCTGTCGACCAAGCCTTGAACGATAATGGATCTCGCATCAAAGCCTGGCTCTCTGGGGTCGACTGGAACCCTTCGCCCAACACTGTGCTGGCGTTTGTCATCTTGTTGCCGAGGAGCGTATGATCCACCCCTTGGGGGAGGGGTGGGCACTCGACGCCGATCATTGCGATCGAATCGGTGCTCATACGGCTCGTGGTTCTTGTACTGATCATCACGCCGGCCTCCACGTTCCTCACGCCTCGGGGGCGATCTTGGACTATGGGCCGACTGGACTGAATTCGCAGCGACGGATCTGCTGTGAATCCTGTTCCGTGACTGTGATACGACTGAATTTTGATCTCTTGCTACCCGGAGTAAATCTCTGATCTGTTGCAAACCTCTACCCGCCTCCGACTGGGAAGGCTGAATCGATTCTGCTATACGGGCTGCAGCTGCTAAATTCTGTATCGGAGTTTGATATACCTGAGTTGGTTGTGGAAAGAGTTGACGTCGACTGGATTCTGGAACCCGTGGTCGCGTGCGCTCGTCGAGAACTCGCCGGAGGTTCTCCAGTCGAGTGCGCTCGGCTAGGTTGGCCAAGCGCGCATCCTCCAAGGCAGGAGCCTCGGGGTTTCTCCAACGATAGGAGTGTGAAGCGCATGCATGTTTCGGCGGCGAAGTTCCACCCTCTGCAGCGAAGTGAGGGGCTCGGGTTGGTACTCTTCGTGAGCTTGCGCCGGATCGCCTCCACCGTCGCCTCCGTCGGTGCTGGGGAATCCAGGAGGAGTGCGTGGTCCGTCGACCATCAGAACCTCTGCTGCTGGATCGCTGCTATCGCACTCGGATGCAGTCTCTGCGGAGCCAGTCGACAGATCGAACAAGCCGTAGAGAGATTCGTCAGGCTCGATTGCTGCAACTTGGGAAGTGGCCGACTGGCAAGCCACCGCATGCCTCACCCACCGCTGAAGCCTCGACCGACCGGAGCGCTTGCGCCGGCGGGAGACTGGGAGTGAGGACGGCACAAGAACCTACCCATACTGAGTCGACGGTTGCCGCAGGAGGACGCCGCGGACGCACGCGTGAAAGTGCATTGCCCCGCGGACGGGGAGCGCGTCGAGGTCGAGAGGAGCCTCCTGAAGCCAAGCGGAGTCGTCGGCGATGAACGTGAGCGCACCGAGACGGATCTCGCGGCCTCCGACCAAAACTCCACCTGAAACCATGATGTAGGAGATCGAAAGAATCTCAACTTCTCCAACAAATCGCTAGAACACCTGCCCCAAGGTGGGCGCTAACTGTCGTGGTTCTAAGTCTGACAGTAGAATGGGGGGTAGATATGGAGAGGCAAGATACTAGCTATGCAGTAGTTGTATACGCATGAGTTTTACGAGTTCATGCCCTTCTAGGAGGAAGTAACAGCCCTACGTCTCGGAGCCCGGAGGCGGTCGACTGGATTATATGCGTATGAATTACAGGGGTGCGAACCCTTCTACCTGTGGAGGGGGGTGGCTTATATAGAGTGCGCCAAGACCCCAGCCAGCCCACGTAGCGGAGGGTTAAAGGTACATTAACGCCAGGCGTCACTGGTAACGCCTTACATAAAGTGTCATCATGACCATAAAGACTACTTAATTACAGACCGTTTGGACGCAGAGTGGTTCTTGGACTCCTGGTGGTCGAGTGGCTCTTCATGGTCGAGTGTCTTTGAGTCTGTCGAGTGAAACCCTACCAGGTCGACTGGAAGGCCGTTTCTTCTAAAGGTGTCCTTGGGGAGGGTACCTTGGACAGGTTCATGACCCTACCCTAGGTACATGACTTCATCAGGCGGCTGTTCGCCATTTTTGCCAGTGTCTCGACATGCATGCTGGCCTTCTACGTCCCGCGAATGAAGCGTAGGACTCTTCCCCCAGCGGCGCCCAGGGTCACCTGCGTGGTGACGCTGCTCGTCGCACACAACCTGGGAGGAGCGCGTCTTGGGCGCCGGCGTAGGCGTCTTGGAAGTCGCCGCGCCGCCCGCAGGCGGCACCACGTCGCCCTTGGAGGGTCCCGCGCAGCCTGGGGGCCTGCTCCGTCTCTGGATTTGTCGGCGTGTGGCTCGTCGTTTCACGCACGAACGACACAGCTTGCCCGACTTTGACTGCCAGAGCGATGCGGGTGTTCGCGGGCCGCACCTCGGCTTCCGTCCGCGACCGCCCCGCCGCTCGCCCGCACTGGAACGGGCCGCTCGGCTCCCGACGAACCGATCTCCGTGATTGTCTTCTTCTTGGGAGCCATGGCGATGAAAAACTGCTAAACTGGCTGCTAGACCAGATTTTCAGAACTGCGCCCCCTACCTGGCGCGGCAAAGATGTCGGTGGAAACGACACCTATGGGATCACTGGGATCCCTTCTACGGTTGGCGGGCGCGGGGTTGTGCAAAGAGCGGGTCTAGGAGTCAGCACAAAGATCGTTTACCCAGGTTCGGGCCGCGAGGATGCGTAAAACCCTAGTCCTGCTTTGATGTATGTATTGGAGTGTTCTCGAGTTCTTGAACTAGCTATGGTGCGTGTCTAGTCAACATGGTCCGAATCCTTCTCCTGGACGCCTCGGGCCTCCTTTTATAGACAAAAGGGCTTGCCACAGTGGCACACAGGAGGTGGAAAGGTGTACGATGCATGAGGTTATCGCTTGTCATTACGGGACAAGACGCATTAAATGTGCTCCCTTAGCTGTCCCGTTGCTTTACCGTGGATGGCAACAAGGCCCATCCCATTTGTCACTGCTCCGTCTTGCTCCGACACGCGTCCAGGCCAACGAGGCATGCAGCGCCACATAGGCTGGCAGGCCGCTGAGATGGCGTGGTGGTAGGGTCTTCACGAAGATTTGCATGCCACCAGGTAGGTGTTTGCTGAGCTGGCCTGGAAGCTGCATGTCGCCATGCAGGTGCCTGCCCAGCTGGTCGGGCTGGCAGCTGCATGGGAACGGCGGTGGAGTCTTGGCAGAAGCGGGCCTGGCTGCGGCCCCGTAGGTGTCTTCCGCAAGGGCCTTAACGGGGCCCAGTCAAGGGTCTTGCCGTGGCATCGTGGTCGTCCCCGGCAAGGGTCTTGCCGGGGGTCTCGTGGATTTCCTCGGCTAGGATCCCGCCGAGGATCGTGTCTTCCGGTCCTCATCTGATATTGTGTGTTTATGATCTTGACAAAGATCTGCATGCCACCACAGAGGTGCCTCCCGAGCCTTGGCTCCAATGTGGTTGTTGGCGGCGTTGGAACCCTTGGGCTCAAGGGTGGCTCGCTCCGCTGGCGTTGGGCAAGTTGCCCCGGCAAGGCTCTTGCCGGGGCTGCGGAGGCTGCCCCGGCAAGGATCTTGCCGGGGGAGTCCACCTCGACCTCTTGCTCTTTGTGTTTCTTGGCCTTGGCGCTGCTTTGCTCGTCTCGTGCCTTTGGCCGTAGCGCTTTTTGACGTTCTTGCACTTCTGCTCCTTCCCTTTGCCCTGCTAAGTATGGCCGCAGGCGTGGCTCTGACTTGCCGTGCACAAGTAGAGGGGTAAAAAAGGAGAGCCCCTACTTTTGTACACCGACAATATATCAAATAAAATTCCGTGAAAGTAAGAGATTAATATTGTGCACGTGTTGGAAAAAGTGACATATATGAAAGACCTCAATGTGTAGGACACCTAGTATTTTTTTCTGAACGTGGGTGCCTAGTAGATTTTTATGCATGGACGCCTAGTTGATAGTTTTCTAAGGGAAGCGCCAAGTTGCTAGTTAGGCGTGCTTTATTAGGACTCTAACTATACGTGTTGGACAGCTTTAAAAAAAGCTATACCTGTTGTACACATGACTTTATGGAGTTTTAGCCTGGGTCCATCAATTTATACTGTAACGAAGATTGAACGGCTAGGAATATTTTAATAATAAATATTTACGAGATTAAGGGCCGTTATTTTCTGATTAACGTGTGATTTTATTTACTATTTATCTTGCTCGAAGTTCACCGTATATTACTTTTAATATATAATAACAGAAGCCCGTTTTTAGTCTAACTACCACAAATAAAATTTGGAGAGGCTATGGCATTCTATATTTTTACGCGTACTACAGTGCGCTAAATAGATCTAAATTATGCACGAGCATTTAGCGTAAGGCCCATCCAATTGATACAATAGCGTTATACCGGCGAGATAATCCCGAGCATAGTTGCAACCGTGTACCCATTAAACTGAAAGAAAAGTAATAAATAAGGAATGTATGTGACATCTTTTGTTGCCGAGCAGCCATATACCGTGCTCGGCTTATGCTTTGTCGAGTAGATGATAGAAAAATACTTGGCTTATACCCAATTGCCGACATGGTGTAAGCCGAATCCTAAATTCTGTGTTGGACACTCATCTTAGAGTTTGCCTATTAAATTTGGGTGTTAGCCGAGTATATTGGATACAAGCTTTAAATGTATTTCCTCTAGCGCATACAACATCCTGTTATGTAACAACCCTTTCACACTTTGGCGCTCTGTACTCAATAATAATCGATAAAATATTTTCTCTCACTAACTCTTGACAAAGCCTGTTTTTAGTCGAACTACCACAAATTACATTGGGAGAGGATGTATTCGATGCCGCATATGAAGAGCATAGTTGTAAGTAGTTGGCTATGTCATTCTATATTTTTACGCTTACTATAGTGCACTAAATAGATCTCAATTGTGCATGATACAGTTAGCATATGGGCCATCCAATCTCTAAAACAGCGTTATACCACCGAGATAATACAGAGCACAGTTACACCTATGTAAACAGTAAACTAAAAGAAAAGTAATAAATAAGGAATGCATGAGACATTTTTTATGTATAAACATCAACAAGTGATCTAACATCTTGCAAAATAACATGTCCAAAAGACACCCATGGCTGTTGTGCCAAAGTAAAAGAAAAATGCGTGCTCCAAATGCTTGTTCTGTGTCCCGAATTTTGTTTTTTTCTACAGGTCTCCACGGATGACTTCTTTCTAGGTGAATTTTTACTGGGTGTTAGAACATATGTTGATGTTCATCAACACAAAATCTGATTTTTTTTATTTTCTACACTATTTTAGGGATTTTCCAAAGGTACATGAGTTCAGGAGAAGATAATCCATGTTAGAGTGTTATTTAAAATTATAACAAAAAAGTGAGAAGGTTTATTTAAAGGAGAAAGACAGAGGGAGATGTGGTGCAAACAAACAAAATGTTACGGGTGATTCTACTCCATAACTGAATAGTCAAATATTAATGAAATATGTATGGATGGAGCCAGAACTTTGGCCATAGGTTGGAGGTACCTAGGTGGTAGCCCTTAATTACTACACTAACTAAGCTACATTTTTTGTTGCGAATAGCTAACCCTCATGACTTATAGGTAATTAAGAGTGAACAAAAGCAGTGGTGTACCAAAACAGAAACAAAATCGTGTAATAAGTTGTACAATCACCGGCTCACAGCTCGCTGTCATAATCTGAACCTTTTCCCTTGAGCTTGATGGGGACAGCTGCTATAACTTCTAGTTTTTGGACCGCGAACCTAGTCTTGCTCATCATAATACTCACATTAATTTAGAATTTGAACAATAAGCTAGCTACATGCCAATCCCCCAAGCCATCTATCCAACTCAAATCAACAAATATGATTTATCATCTTCCAAGTATTACCCAAAGGATTCTATGCTTAAACCGATGACACGTGGTACCGCAAGAAGCTTTGCAAGAAATGTACGCCCTGAGCATGGCGCTTGGCTTACGTATACGCCAAGAAGCATGAATGTAGCCTGGCCGTCAAAGTTCTTTTGTTGCCGAGCAGCCATATACCGCGCTTGGCTTATGCTTTGTCGTGTACAAGATAGAAAATACTTGGCTTATACCCAATTACCAACATGGTGTAAGCCGAATCCTAAATACCGTGTTGGACACTCAGCTTAGAGTTTGCCTATTCAATTTTGGGTGTTAGCCGAGTACATTGGATACGGGCTTTAAATGTATTTCCTCTAGCACATACAACATCCTGTTATGTAACAACCCTTTCACACTGTGGCGATTTGTACTCAATGGTAATCGATAAAATATTTTTTCTCAGCAACTCTTGTCAAATCCTTTTTTAGTCAAACTACCACAAATAACATTGGGAGAGCATGTATTCAATGCCGCATATGAAGAGCATAGTTGTAAGTAGCTGGCTATGGCATTCTATATTTTTACTCTTAGTATAGTGTGCTAAATAGATCTAAATTGTGCATGATGCATTTAGCGTATGGGCCATCCAATCGCTGAAACAACGTTATACAGCCAAGATAATCCAGAGCACATTTACACCTGTGTAAATAGTAAACTAAAAGAAAAGTAATAAATAAGGAATGTATGTGACAATTTTTATGTATAAACATCAACAAGTGATCAAACATCTTGCAAAATAACATGTCCAAAAGACACCCATGGTTGTTGTGCCAAAATAAAAGAAAAATGTGTGCTCCAAATGGTTGTTCTGTGTCCTAAATGTTGTTTTTTTCTACAGGTCTCCACGGATGACTTCTTTCTAGGTGAATTTTTACTGGGTGTTAGAACATATGTTGATGTTCATCGACACAAAATCTGATTTTTTTTATTTTCTACACTATTTTAGGGATTTTCCAAAGGTACATGTGTTCAGGAGAAGATAATCCATGTTAGAGTGTTATTTAAAATTATAACAAAAAAGTGAGAAGGTTTTATTTAAAGGAGAAAGACAGAGGGAGATGTGGTGCAAACAAACAAAATGCTATGGGTTGATTCTACTCCATAACTGAATAGTCATATATTAATGAAATATGTATATATGGAGCCGGAACTTTGGCCATAGGTTGGAGGTACCTAGGTGGTACCCTTAATTACTACACTAACTAAGCTACATTTTTTGTTGCGAATAGCTAACCTTCATGAGTTATAGGTAATTAAGAGTGAACAAAAGCAGTGGTGTACCAATGCAGAAACAAACTCGTGTAATATGTTGTACAGTCACAGGCTCACAGCTCGCTATCGTAATCTGAACCTTTCCCTTGAGCTCGATGGGGACAACTGCTATTACTTCCAGTTGTTGGACAATGAACCTAGTCTTGCTCATCATAATACTCACATTAATATAGAATTTCAACAACAAGCTAGCTACATGCCAATCCCCCAAGCCATCTATCCAACTGAAAGCAACACATATGATTTAGCATCTCCCAAGTATTACCCAAAGGATTCTATGCTTAAACCGATGACACGTGGTACCACAATAAGCTTTGCCAGAAATGTACGCCCTGAGCATGGCGCTTGGCTTACGTATACGCCAAGAAGCATGAATGTAGCCTGGCCGTCAAAGTTCTTTTGTTGCCGAGCAGCCATATACCGCGCTCGGCTTATGCTTTGTCGAGTACATGATAGAAAATACTTGGCTTATACCCAATTGCCAACATGGTGTAAGCCGAATCATAAATACCGTGTTGGACACTCAGCTTAGAGTTTGCCTATTCAATTTGGGTGTTAGCCGAGTACATTGGATACATGCTTTAAATGTATTTCCTCTATCACATACAACATCCTGTTATGTAACAACCCTTTCACACTGTGGCGATTTGTACTCAATGACAATCGATAAAATATTTTTTCACAGCAACTCTTGTCAAATCCTTTTTTAGTCGAACTACCACAAATAACATTGGGAGAGCATGTACTCAATGCCGCATATGAAGAGCATAGTTGTAAGTAGCTGGCTATGGCATTCTATATTTTTACTCTTAGTATAGTGTGCTAAATAGATCTAAATTGTGCATGATGCATTTAGCGTATGGGCCATCCAATCGCAGAAACAACGTTATACAGCCAAGATAATCCAGAGCACAGTTACAGCTGTGCAAATAGTAAACTGAAAGAAAAGTAATAAATAAGGAATGTATGTGACAATTTTTATGTATAAACATCAACAAGTGATCTAACATCTTGCAAAATAACATGTCAAAAAGACACCCATGGTTGTTGTGCCAAAGTAAAAGAAAAATGCATTCTCCAAATGCTTGTTTTGTGTCCCAAATTTTGTTTTTTTTTCTGCAGGTCTCCACGGATGACTTCTTTCTTGGTGAATTTTTACTGGGTGTTAGAACATATGTTGATGTTCATCGACACAAAATCTGTTTTTTCTTTATTTTATACACTATTTTAGGGATTTTCCAAAGGTACATGAGTTTAGGAGAAGACAATCCATGTCAGAGTGCTATTTAAAATTATAACAAAAGAGTGAGAAGGTTTTATTTAAAGGAGAAAGACAGAGGGAGACGTGGTGCAAACAAACAAAATGTTATGGGTTGATTCTACTCCATAACTGAATAGTCAAATATTAATGAAATATGTATGGATGGATCCGGAATTTTGGCCATTGGTTGGAGGTACCTAGGTGGTAGCCATTAATTACTACACTAACTAAGCTACATTTTTTGTTGAGAATACCTAACCTTCATGAGTTATAGGTAATTAAGAGTGAAAAAGCAGAGGTGTACCAGAGCAGAAACAAAATCGTGTAATATGTTGTACAGTCACCGGCTTATAGCTCGCCGTTGTAATCTGAACCTTTTTCCTTGAGCTCAATGGGGACAACTGCTATAACTTCTAGTTGTTGGACCGCGAACCTAGTATTGCTCATCATAATACTCACATTAATTTAGAATTTGAACAATAAGCTAGCTACATGCCAATCCCCCAAGCCATCTATGCAACTGAAAGCAACAAATATGATTTAGCATCTCCCAAGTATTACCCAAAGGATTCTATGCTTAAACCGATGACACGTGGTACTGCAAGAAGCTTTGTCAGAAATGTACGCCCTGAGCGTCGCGCTTGGCTTACGTATACGCCAAGAAGCATGAATGTAGCCTGGCCGTCAAAGTTATTTTGTTGCCGAGCAGCCATATACCGCGCTCGGCTTATGCTTTGTTGAGTACATGATAGAAAATACTTGGCTTATACCCAATTGCCGACATGGTGTAAGCCGAATAATAAATACCGTGTTGGACACTCAGCTTAGAGTTTGCCTATTAAATTTGGGTGTTAGCCAAGTACATTGGATACGTGCTTTAAATGTATTTCCTCTAGGACATACAAAACCCTGTTATGTAACAACCCTTTCACACTGTGGCGATTTGTACTCAATGATAATCGATAAAGTATTTTTTCTCAGTAACTCTTGACACATCCTTTTTTTAGTCGAACTACCACAAATAACATTGGGAGAGCATGTATTCGATGCCGCATATGAAGAGCATAGTTTTAAGTAGCTAGCTATGGCATTCTATATTGTTACGCTTAGTATAGTGCGCTAAATAGATCTAAATTGTGCATGATACATTTAGCATATGGGCCATCCAATCACTGAAACAACGTTATACAGCCGAGATAATCCAGAGCACAGTTACACCTGTGTAAATAGTAAACTGAAAGAAAAGTAATAAATAAGGAATGCATGTGACAATTTTTATGTATAAACATCAACAAGTGATCTAACATCTTGCAAAATAACATGTCGAAAAGACACCCATGGTTGTTGTGCCAAAGTAAAAGAAAATTGCATTCTCCAAATGCTTGTTTTGTGTCCTGATTTTTTTTTCTACAGGTCTCCACGGATGACTTCTTTCTAGGTGAATTTTCACTGGGTGTTTGTTGATGTTCATCGACACAAAATATGATTTCTTTTATTTTCTACACTACTTTAGGGATTTTCCAAAGGTACATGAGTTCAGGAGAAGATAATCCATGTCAGAGTGCTATTTAAAATTATAACAAAAAAGTGAGAAGGTTTTATTTAAAGGAGAAAGACAGAGGGAGATGTGGTGCAAACAAACAAAATGCTATGGGTTGATTCTACTCCATATCTGAATAGTCATATATTAATGAAATATGTATGGATGGAGCCGGAACTTTGGCCATAGGTTGGAGGTACCTAGGTGGTAGCCCTTAATTACTACACTAACTAAGCTACATTGTTTGTTGCGAATAGCTAACCTTCATGAGTAATATGTAATTAAGAGTGAACAAAAGCAGTATTGTACCAAACTCATGTAATATGTTGTACATTCACAGGCTCGCAGCTCACTGTCGTAATCTGAGCCTTTTCCCTTGAGCTCCATGGGGACAGCTGCTATAACTTCCAGTTGTTGGACAGCGAACCTAGTCTTGCTCATCATAATACTCACATTAATTTAAAATGTCAACAATAAGCTAGCTACATGCCAATCCCCCAAGCCATCTATCCAACTGAAAGCAACAAATATGATTGAGCATCTCCCAAGTATTACCCAACGGATTCTATGCTTAAACCGATGACACGTGGTACCGCTAGAAGCTTTGCCAGAAATGAACGCCCTGAGCATGGCGCATGGCTTACATATACGCCAAGAAGCATGAATGTAGCTTGGCATCAAAGATCTTTTGTTGTCGAGCAGCCATATGCCGCGCTCGGCTTATGCTTTGTCGAGTACATGATAGAAAATACTTGGCTTATACCCAATTGCCGACATGGTGTAAGCCGAATCCTAAATTCCGTGTTGGACACTCAGCTTAGAGTTTGCCTATTAAATTTGGGTGTTAGACGAGTATATTGGATACAGGCTTTAAATGTATTTCCTCTAGCGCATACAACATCCTGTTATGTAACAACCCTTTCACACTGTGGCGCTCTGTACACAATGATAATCGATAAAATATTTTCTCTCACTAACTCTTGACAAAGCCTGTTTTTAGTCGAACTACCACAAATAACATTGGGAGAGGATGTATTCAATGCCGCATATAAAGAGCATAGTTGTAAGTAGCTGGCTATGTCATTCTATATTTTTAAGCTTAGTATAGTGTGCTTAATAGATCTAAATTGTGCATGATGAATTTAGTGTATAGGCCATCCAATCGCTAAAACAGCGTTATACCGTCGAGATAACACAGCGCACAGTTACACCTGTGTAAATAGTAAACTGAAAGAAAAGTTATAAATAAGAAATGTATGTGACAATTTTTGTGTATAAATATCAAAAAGTGATCCAACATCTTGCAAAATAACATGTCCAAAAGACACCCATGGTTGTTGGGCCAAAGTAAAGGAAAAATGCGTGCTCCAAATGCTTGTTTTGTGTCCCGAATTTTGTTCTTTTTCTACAGGTCTCGACGGATGACTTCTTTCTATCTGAATTTTTACTTGGTGTTTATTGATGTTCATTGAAACAAAATCTGATTTTTTTTATTTTCTACAATATTTTAGGGATTTTCCAAAGGTACATGAGTTTCGGAGAATATAATCCATGTCAGAGTGCTATTTAAAAGTATAACAAAAAAGTGAGAAGGTTTTATTTAAAGGAGAAAGACAGAGGGAGACGTGGTGCAAACGAACAAAATGTTATGAGTTGATTCTACTCCATAAGTAAATAGTCAAATATTAATGATATATGTATGGATGGAGCCGGAACTTTGGCCATAGGTTGGAGGTACCTAGGTGGTAGCCCTTAATTACTACACTAACTAAGCTACATTTTTTGTTGCGAATAGCTAACCTTCATGAGTTATAGGTAATTAAGAGTGAACAGAAGCAGTGGTGTACCAAAGCAGAAAAACTCGTGTAATATATTGTACAGTCACAGGCTCAGAGCTCGCTGTCGTAATCTCAACCTTTTCCCTTGAGCTCGATGGGGCCAGCTGCAATAACTTCCAGTTGTTGTACAGCAAACCTAGTCTTGCTCATCATAATACTCACATTAATTTAGAATTTCAACAATAAGCTAGCTACATGCCAATCCCCCAAGCCATCTATCCAACTGAAAGCAACAAATAGGATTTAGCATCTCCCAAGAATTACCCAAAGGATTCTATGCTTAAACCGATGACACATGGTACCGCAAGAAGCTTTGCCAGAAATGTATGCCCTGAGCATGGCGCATAGCTTACATATACGCCAAGAAGCATGAATGTAGCATGGCATCAAAGATCTTTTGTTGCCGAGCAGCCATATACCGCGCTCGGCTTATGCTTTGTCGAGTACATGATAGAAAATACTTGGCTTATACCCAATTGCCGACATGGTGTAAGCCGAATCCTAAATTCTGTGTTGGACACTCAGCTTAGAGTTTGCCTATTAAATTTGGGTGTTAGCCGAGTATATTGGATACGGGCTTTCAATGTATTTCCTCTAGCGCATACAACATCCTGTTATGTAACAACCCTTTCACACGGTGGCGCTCTGTACACAATGATATCTATAAAATATTTTCTCTCACTAACTCTTCAAAATGCCTGTTTTTAGTCGAACTACCACAAATAACATTGGGAGAGGATGTATTCAATGCCGCAAATGAAGAGCATAGTTTTAAGTAGCTGGCTATGGCATTCTATATTTTTAAGCTTAGTATAGTGTGCTAAATAGATCTAAATTGTGCATGATCTATTTAGCGTATTGGTCGTCCAATCGCTAAAACAGCACCTGAGATAATCCAGAGCACAGTTACACCTGTGTAAATAGTAAACTGAAAGAAAAGTAATAAATAAGGAATGTATGTGACAATTTTTATGTATAAACATCAACAAGTGATTTAACATCTTGCAAAATAACATGTCGAAAAGACACCCATGGTTGTTGTGCCAAAGTAAAAGAAAAATGCATTCTCCAAATGCTAGTTTTGTGTCCCGAATTTTGTTTTTTTTCTACAGGTCTCAACGGATGACTTCTTTCTAGGTGAATTTTTACTGGGTGTTGGAACAAATGTTGATGTTCATCGACACAAAATCTGTTTTTTTATTTTCTACACTATTTTAGGGATTTTCCAAAGGTACATGAGTTTAGGAGAAGATAATCCATGTTAGAGTGCTATTTAAAATTATAACAAAAATGTGAGAAGGTTTTATTTAAAGGAGAAAGACAGAGGGAGACATGGTGCAAACAAACAAAATGTTATGGGTTGATTCTACTCCATAACTGAATAGTCAAATATTAATGAAATATGTATGGATGGAGCCGGAACTTTGGCCATAGGTTGGAGGTACCTAGGTGGTAGCCATTAATTACTACACTAACTAAGCTACATTTTTTGTTGAGAATAGCTAACCTTCATGAGTTATAGATAATTAAGAGTGAAAAAGCAGTGGTGTACCAAATCAGAAACAAAATCGTGTAATATGTTGTACAGTCACCGGCTCACAGCTCGCAGTTGTAATTTGAACCTTTTCCCTTGAGCTCAATGGGGACAGCTGCTATAACTTCTAGTTGTTGGACCGCGAACCTAGTCTTGCTCATCATAATACTCACATTAATTTAGAATTTGAACAATAAGCTAGATACATGCCAATCCCCCAAGCCATCTATCCAATTGAAAGCAACAAATATTATTTAGCATCTCCCAAGTATTACCCAAAGGATTCTATGCTTAAACCGATGACACGTGGTACCGCAAGAAGCTTTGTCAGAAATGTACGCCCTGAGCATGGCGCTTGGCTTACGTATACGCCAAGAAGCATGAATGTAGCCTGGCCGTCAAAGTTCTTCTGTTGCCGAGCAGCCATATACCGCGCTCGGCTTATGCTTTGTTGAGTACATGATAGAAAATACTTGGCTTATACCCAATTGCCAACATGGTGTAAGCCGAATCATAAATACCGTGTTGGACACTCATCTTAGAGTTTGCCTATTAAATTTGGGTGTTAGCCGAGTACATTGCATACGGGCTTTAAATGTATTTCCTCTAGCACGTACAAAACCCTGTTATGTAACAACCCTTTCACACTGTGGCGATTTGTACTCAATGATAATCGATAAAATATTTTTTCTCAGTAACTCTTGACAAATCCTGTTTTTAGTCGAACTACCACAAATAACATTGGGAGAGCATGTATTCAATGCCGCATATGAAGAGCATAGTTGTAAGTAGCTGGCTATGGCATTATGTATTGTTACGCTTAGTATAGTGCGCTAAATAGATCTAAATTGTGCATGATACATTTAGCGTATGGGCCATCCAATCGCTGAAACAACGTTATACAGCCGAGATAATCCAGAGCAGAGTTACACCTGTGTAAATAGTAAACTGAAATAAAAGTAATAAATAAGGAATGCATATGACAATTTTTATGTATAAACATCAACAAGTGATCTAACATCTTGCAAAATAACATGTCGAAAAGACACCCATGGTTGTTGTGCCAAAGTAAAAGAAAATTGCATTCTCCAAATGCTTGTTTTGTGTCCCGAATTTTTTTTTTCTACAGGTCTCCATGGATGACTTCTTTCTAGGTGAATTTTTACTGGGTGTTAGAACAAATGTTGATGTTCATCGACACAAAATCTGATTTTTTTTATTTTCTACACTATTTTAGGGATTTTCCAAAGGTACATGAGTTTCGGAGAATATAATCCATGTCAGAGTGCTATTTAAAATTATAACAAAAAGTGAGAAGGTTTTATTTAAAGGAGAAAGACAGAGGGAGACGTGGTGCAAACGAACAAAATGTTATGGGTTGATTCTACTCCATAACTAAATAGTCAAATATTAATGATATATGTATGGATGGAGCCGGAACTTTGGCCATAGGTTCGAGGTACCTAGATGGTAGCCCTTAATTACTAAACTAACTAAGCTACATTTTTTGTTGAGAATAGCTAACCTTCATGAGTTATAGGTAATTAAGAGTGAACAAAAGCAGTTGTGTACCAAAGCAGAAAAAAACTCGTGTAATATGTTGTACAGTCAGAGGCTCACAGCTCGCTGCCGTAATCAGAACCTTTTCCCTTGAGCTGGATGGGTACAGCTACTATAATTTCCAGTTGTTGGATAGCGAACCTAGTCTTGCTCATCATAATACTCACATTAATTTAGAATTTCAACAATAAGCTAGCTACATGCCAATCCCCCAAGCCATCTATCCAACTGAAAGCAACAAATATGATTCACTAGTAGAAAAAGGGGCTATCGTTCAGGCCTGTTTTGCCCATTAGTCCCGGTTCAATCCAGAACCGGGACTAATGTGAGCATTTATCCCGGTTCGTGAGCCCAGGGGGCCGGCCGGGCCACGTGGGCCATTGGTCCCGGTTCGTCCGGACCTTTTGGTCCCGGTTGGTGGGACGAACCGGGACCAATGGTCTGCTCTGGCCCACCACTAGTTGTCCCGGTTGGTGGCATGAACCGGGACCAAAGGCTTCCCTTTAGTCCGGCTCATGCCACCAACCGGGCTAATGGTGCTGCCTATATATAGCCCCTCACAAAGAGCAGAGCACAGTGCTCTGTTTTTTCCGGCCGAGGGAGGGGCTTGGTGGTGCTCTAGCTCACCTCCTATGCACACAAGGTGTTCGATGGAATGCCCGAGCCACACTACTTAAGCTATCTCCTCTCAAGCTCGACCTCTAACCTCCATTTTCCTCAATATTTGTCTAGGTTTAGCGGTCCGTCACGCCCGTCCCGTCTTCACCGCCGTCGATCACCAGCGCCGATCTCATCGCCAGCACCACCGTGGTGAGCCTCTTGTTCTTATCTTCTTTCTGAAAGGAAAAATATTCTTACTTGTATTATTTTCTTACTTTTATTATTGCATCTTATATAGTGCGATGGTTTTGGTATCCGCCCGTCGGCCCTCGTCCCTGTCTATGATTCGGATGTGGTATATATTATCTTTTCATAACTATTGGTTCATTTATTGTTTATGAAAATTAAGCCGACCAACGTGACATAGATTTTATTTATCTAGGAGGTTGTTGAACCAGAAATTCCAACCGACCCTATTGTCGGGAGGTTAAATTTAGTTGAAGAAGAAAACAATTTCTTGAAGGAAAAATAAAAAACTTGAGGAGGAGAAGATGATATTGGAGTTGCATGTTGCGGATGTCGCCGATGATCACAAGATCAAGATGGATGCAATGCGCTTGAAGATGAGAAAGATTAGAAAATATGCCATTCATACCGAGGCTTGGTATCATTATGCCGTTGGATCAGTTGTTACCTTGGTTGCGATTATGATCGTATTTGTTTTCACATTGAAATGTTTTACATAGTTTCAATGTATGGTTTAATTAATTTAGATGCTCTGCAGAGCTTTATGTTGTTAGATGAGAACTATGTATGTACTTTGGTTTTTATGTGATGATGAACTTCTATTAATTTGGTCATTTAATATTCTATTCATGATGTTCTGTAATGATTTTTGACACACTTAATTATATATAATGCACGCAGATGAACCGGCAATGGATGTACGGTGACAGACACACCTCCGAGTACATTAAGGGCGTGCATGCTTTTCTCGAAGTGGCTGAGGCAAACGAGCAGAATGGTTTTATGTGTTGTCCATGCCCTATATGTGGAATACGAAGTCTTACTCGACCGTAAAATCCTTCACACCCACCTGCTTTACAAGGGTTTCATGCCACACTATAATGTTTGGACGAGGCACGGAGAAATAGGGGTTATGATGGAAGACGGCGAGGAAGAAGAGTACGATGACAACTATGTGCCCCCTGAATACGGTGATGCTACTGAACATCAAGTTGCACCAGACGATGTGCACGATGGTGCTGCAACGGGCGAAGCTGCTGAAGATCAAGATGAACCAGACGATGTGCCCCATGATGATGATCTCCGCCGGGTCATTGTCGATGCAAGGACACAATCGTGGAAATCATCCCGGGACCCCAAAACTGAGTAATAGTCCAAGAAACGGGCCAGAATCGGCCAAAACTGCGAGTGTTGATGACCAACACGTAAACGCACCCCGGGTTCGTTTATCGTGGAAATCACCACGGGACCCCAAAACTGAGTAATAGCCCAAGAAACGGGTCAGAATCGACAAAAACCCCGAGTGTTGATGACCGACACGTAAACGCACCCCGGTGTTCGTCAATCGTGGAAATCACCTAGGGGCCCCAAAACTGAGTAATAGTCCAAGAAACGGGCCAGAATCGGCCAAAACCCCGAGTGTTGATGACCAACACGTAAACGCACCCTGGGGTTCGTTTATCGTGGAAATCACCACGGGACCCCAAAACTGAGTAATAGCCCAAGAAACGGGTCAGAATCGACAAAAACCCCGAGTGTTGATGACCGACACGTAAACGCACCCCGGTGTTCGTCAATCGTGGAAATCACCCCGGGACCCAAAACTGAGTAATAGTCCAAGAAACGGGCCAGAATCGCCAAAACCCGAGCGTTGATGACCAACACGTAAACGCACCCCGGGGTTCGTTTATCGTGAAATCACTCCAGGACCCCAAAACATTGAGTAATTGTCGAAGAAACGGGCCAGAATCAGCCAAGTGTTGATGACCGCCGTCGATCACCCGCGCCGATCTCATCGCCAGCACCACCGTGGTGAGCCTCTTGTTCTTATCTTCTTTCTGAAAGGAAAAATATTCTTACTTGTATTATTTTCTTACTTTTATTATTGCATCTTATATAGTGCGATGGTTTTGGTATCCGCCCCCGTCGGCCCTCGTCCTGTCTATGATTCGGATGTGGTATATATTATCTTTTCATAACTATTGGTTCATTTATTGTTTATGAAAATTAAGCCGACCAACGTGACATAGATTTTATTTATCTAGGAGGTTGTTGAACCAGAAATTCCAACCGACCCTATTGTCGGGAGGTTAAATTTAGTTGAAGAAGAAAACAATTTCTTGAAGGAAAAAATAAAAAAACTTGAGGAGGAGAAGATGATATTGGAGTTGCATGTTGCGGATGTCGTCGATGATCACAAGATCAAGATGGATGCAATGCGCTTGAAGATGAGAAAGATTAGAAAATATGCCATTCATACCGAGGCTTGGTATCATTATGCCGTTGGATCAGTTGTTACCTTGGTTGCGATTATGATCGTATTTGTTTTCACATTGAAATGTTTTACATAGTTTCAATGTATGGTTTAATTAATTTAGATGCTCTGCAGAGCTTTATGTTGTTAGATGAGAACTATGTATGTACTTTGGTTTTTATGTGATGATGAACTTCTATTAATTTGGTCATTTAATATTCTATTCATGATGTTCTGTAATGATTTTTGACACACTTAATTATATATAATGCACGCAGATGAACCGGCAATGGATGTACGGTGACAGACACACCTCCGAGTACATTAAGGGCGTGCATGCTTTTCTCGAAGTGGCTGAGGCAAACGAGCAGAATGGTTTTATGTGTTGTCCATGCCCTATATGTGGGAATACGAAGTCTTACTCTGACCGTAAAATCCTTCACACCCACCTGCTTTACAAGGGTTTCATGCCACACTATAATGTTTGGACGAGGCACGGAGAAATAGGGGTTATGATGGAAGACGGCGAGGAAGAAGAGTACGATGACAACTATGTGCCCCCTGAATACGGTGATGCTACTGAACATCAAGTTGCACTGCACGATGTGCGATGGTGCTGCAACGGGCGAAGCTGCTGAAGATCAAGATGAACCAGACGATGTGCCCCATGATGATGATCTCCGCCGGGTCATTGTCGATGCAAGGACACAATGCGAAAGTTAAAAGGAGAAGCTGAAGTTCGATCGCATGTTAGAGGATCACAAAAAAGGGTTGTACCCAAATTGCGAAGATGGCAACACAAAGCTCGGTGCCGTACTCGAATTGCTGCAGTGGAAGGCAGAGAATGCTGTGCTGATAAAGGATTTGAGAAGCTACTGAAAATAATGAAGAAGAAGCTTCCAAAGGATAACGAATTGCCCGACAGTACATACGCAGCAAAGAAGGTCGATGCCCTCTAGGATTGGAGGTGGAGAAGATACATGCATGCCCTAATGACTGCATCCTCTACCGTGGTGCCTACAAGGATCTGAACGCATGCCCGGTATGCGGTGCATTGCGATATAAGATCGACGAGATGACCACGGTGATGTTGACGGCGAGCCTCCCAGAAGAGGGTTCTGCGAAGGTGATGTGGTATGCTCCTATAATACCACGGTTGAAACGTCTGTTCAGAAACGGAGAGCATGCCAAGTTGATGCGATGGCACAGTGAGGACCGTAAGAAAGACGGAAGTTGAGAGCACCCGCGACGGGTCGCAGATGGAGAAAAATCGAGAGAAAGTACTGGGATGAGTTTGCAAAGGACCCAAGGAACGTATGGTTTGCTTTAAGCGCGGATGGCATTAATCCTTTCGGGGAGCAGAGCAGCAATCACAACACCTGGCCCGTGACTCTATGTATGTATAACCTTCCTCCTTGGATGTGCATGAAGCGGAAGTTCATTATGATGCCAGTTCTCATCCAAGGCCCTAAGCAACCCGGCAACGACATTGATGTGTACCTAAGGCCATTAGTTGAGGAACTTTTACAGCTGTGGAATGGAAACGGTGTATGTACGTGGGATGAGCACAAAAAGGAGGAATTTGACCTGAAGGCGTTGCTGTTCGTGACAATCAACGATTGGCCCGCTCTCAGTAACCTTTCAGGACAGACAAACAAGGGATACCACGCTTGCACGCACTGTTTACTTGACACCGATAGTATATACCTGGGAAGCTGCAGGAAGAATGTGTACCTGGGCCATCGTCGATTTCTTCCGACCAACCATCAATGTCGAAAGAAAGGCAAGCATTTCAAAGGCGAGGCAGATCACCGGAAGAAGCCCGCCATGCGTACCGGTGATCACGTACTTGCTATGGTCAATGATTTACACGTAATCTTTGGAAAAGGTCCCGTCGGACTAGCTGTTCCGAATGACGCTGAGAATCACGCACCCATGTGGAAGAAGAAATCTATATTTTGGGACCTACCCTCTGGAAAGACCTAGAGGTCCGCTCTTGATCGACGTGATGCACGTGACAAAGAACCTTTGCGTGAACCTGCTAGGCTTCTTGGGCGTGTATGGGAAGACAAAAGATACACCGAGGCACGAGAGGACCTGCAACGCTTACACGAAAAAGAGGGCATGCCTCCGAAGCAGTATGAAGGTCCTGCCAGCTACGCTCTTCGAAAGAAGATAAAGAAATATTCTTTCAATGCCTGCTCATATGAAGGTCCCGACTGGCTTCTCGTCGAATATAAAGGGAATAATAAATATGTCGAGAAAAGTTCCGAACCTAAAGTCTCATGACTGCCACGTGATTATGACGCAACTGCTTCCGGTTGCATTGAGAGGGCTTCTACCGGAAAACGTCCGATTAGCCATTGTGAAGCTATGTGCATTCCTCAATGCAATATCTCGAAGGTGATCGATCCAGAAATCGTAGCAACGCTAAGGAGTGATGTGGCGCAATGTCTTGTCGGTTTCGAGCTGGTGTTCCCACCATCCTTCTTCAATATCATGACGCACGTCCTAGTTCATCTAGTCGACGAGATTGTCATTCGGGGCCCGTATTTCTACACAATATGTACCCTTTGAGAGGTTCATGGGAGTCCTAAAGAAATATGTTCAGAACCGTGCTAGGCCGAAGGAAGCATCTCCATGGGCCATCAAACAGAGGATGTCATCGGGTTTTGTGTTGACTTCATTCCTGGCCTTAATAAGATAGGTCTCCCTAAATCGCCGTATGAGGGGAGACTGACTGAAAAACACGCTTGGAAGAGACTCAATAATATGCAGGGACGGATATTCTTGGTCTCAAGCACACTACACAGTTCTACTGAACTCTACCTTGGTGACCCGTATGTCGATGAACACAAGAACAGTCTGCGCTCCAAACACCCGGAGCAAAGTCGACGACTGGATTACATGTGAACACATCAGACTTTCAGCAGTTGGTTGGAAACACGTCTCGGAGGTGACAGCACTGTTTCGATGAGTTGTACTTGTTGTCCAGGGACCATCTTCGACTGTAATGATTTGGAAAGGATACGAGATAAATGGGAATACATTTTACACGATTGACCAAGATGAAAAGAGCACCAACCAATACAGCGGTGTCCGCTTTGATGCAGCAACCGACAAGGAAATGACACATATTATGGTTACATAGTAGACATATGGGAACTTGACTACGGAGTAGATTTTAAGGTCCCTTTGTTTAAGTGCAAGTGGGTCAATCTGTCGAGGCGGGTACAGGTAGACCCACAGTACGGAATGACAACAGTGGATCTGAAAAATCTTGGGTACACTGACGAACCGTTCGTCCTAGCCAATGATGTGGCACAGGTTATCTATGTGAAGGACATGTCTACCAGACCGAGGAAAACAAAAGATAAGGAAGCGAATACATCATACAATGAGCCAAAGCGCCACATAGTTCTTTCAGGAAAAAGGGACATCCTGGGAGTGGAGGGCAAGACAGACATGTCTGAAGAGTATGAAAAGTTTCATGAAATTCCCCCCTTCAAAGTCAAGGCTGACCCAAGCATCCTGATAAACGATGAAGATTATCCATGGTTACGGCGCAATAAGCAAACGACACAAGCGAAGAAAAAGTGAAGACTTTCTCCATAACTATTATGATGATACCATGCCAACTTTGTAACACACGAGTATGATACCATTGTCCGTTTTGTTCATGAACATGCTATGCCAACTTTTTCAGAGTTCATTTGAAAACTATGAATTTGAAAACCTCGCCAACCGAAGGGCGCCACACCGTTTATAAGCCCGTCCCTCACGCCTTTGTCGAGCTCACAAACTTGTGATTCACACAAATTTCAAAGAATTCAAATTTTATAAAACTAATGGCACAAACAGAAAGTTTATAATTGTTCTAAAACAAATGGCACTAACAGAAAGTTTATAATTTTGCTGACCTAAAAGCAAAAAGAATTAAAAATAAAGCAAAAACCAAAAGAAAATAAATAATGCAGGAAACAAAACAAAAAACTTGAAAAAATAATAATAATAGCAACAATAAGCATTTTGTTGTAAGTAGAAACAAAATAAAATAAATAAAGCAACAAAGAAAACAAAAAAGTGTTTTTGAATTTTAAAACTAATGGCACAAACAGAAAGTTTATATTTTTCTAAAACTAAAAGCACTAACAGAAAGTTTATAATTTTGCTGACCTAAAAGCAAAAAGAATTAAAAATAAAGCAAAAACCAAAAGAAAATAAATAATGCAGAAAACAAAACAAAAAACTTGAAAAATATAAAAATAGCAACAATAAGTATTTTGTTGTAAGTAGAAACAAAATAAAATAAATAAAGCAACAAAGAAAACAAAAAAGTGTTTTCAAATTTTAAAACTAATGGCACTAATAGAAAGTTTATATTTTTCTAAAACTAAAAGCAAAAAGAAATAAAATATAAAGCAAAAAAAACTGCCACCTACTAGGCCCCCACGGCCTGAATACGACTAGAAACCCTACATGGGCCAGGATTCAGGCCCGCAGAGGCCCAATAGGCCCACAGGTAGTAGCATGATTAGGCCCGAAAGCCTGCATTAGAGAGGAGCTCGAAAGGGGACGCACACCAGTGCTTATAAACCAGTGCCAGCGCCCTTCAACTAACGAGGTGGGACTAAACATTTGGGTTCGGTGCAGCACAGGCCTTTGGTCCCGGTTGGTGGCACCAACCGGGACTAAAGGGGTTTAGTCGGTTGGTGCCACGACCGGGACTAATGCCCCTTTAGTCGGTTGGTGCCACCAACCGACCAAAGGTCGACCTTTGGTCCCGGTTGGTGGCACCAACCGACTAGGCATTAGTCCCGGTCGTGCCACGAACCGGACCAATGCTCTTCTATATAAGCAAGACTTGTGAAATTTCAGATTCATCGCCCATTTGCCCCAACCTCCCCGGCGCCGCTTCGGACGCCGTCATCGTCCGCCCATGCCTCGTCGTTGCCGTCGCCTGCCTCGTCGTCGCCGTCCCCCTGCCTCGTCGTTGCCGTCGCCCTGCCTCGTCGTCGCCGCCGCCGTCGCCCGCCCCGCGCCGCCGCGCCGCCGGCCCGTCGCTGTCGCCTGTCGCCTGCCTCGTCGCCGTCCCTGCCCCGTCGCCGCCCCCCTCGCCGTCGCCGCCCCTGCCTCCGCGACCTCGCCGACCTCGCCGTCGCCGCCCCTGCCTCCCGACCTCGCCGTCGCCTCCGCCTCCCGACCTCGCCGTCGCCTCCGCCTCCCCCCGCCCGTCGCGCGACCTCGCCGTCGCCTCCGCCTGATGAGCCCAGCAGCACCTGCCCTGCCCCCCTCACACCTGCCCTGCCCCTGCCCCCCGCCATGATTTTTTTATTATGTATAGAATATGATGTTTTTATTATGTATAGAATATGATGTTTTTATTGATGTATAGAATATGATGTTTTTATTGATGTATAGAATATGATGTTTTTGCAGATAAATGTTCATGTATATATACTGATATATTCATTGATGTATAGAATATTTTATAAAAAAGAAGAAGAAGAAGAAGAAGAAGAAGAAATGAGAAGAAGAAAAAAAAAGAAGAAGAAGAAAAGAAGAAGAAAAAAAGAGAGGAGAAGAAGAAGGAAAAGGAGAATTTTTTTTCTTCTTCTTTCCTTCTTCTTCTTCTCTTTTTTCTTCTTCTTTTTTCTTCTTCTTCTTCTTCTTCTTCTTCTCTTCTCTTCTTCTTCTTCTTCTTCTTCTTCTTCTTCTTCTTCTTCTTCTCCTTCTTCTTCTCTTCTTCTTCTCCTCTTTTTTTCTTCTTCTTTTTTCTTCTTCTTCTTTTTCTTCTTCTTTTCTTCTTCTTCTTTCTTCTTCTTCTTCTTCTTCTTCTTCTTCTTCTTCTTCTTCTTCTTCTTCTTCTTCTTCTTCTTTTTATCGGGAACGAGGGTGTCGAGGATCGCTGAGGGTCGACGGTCGGGAACTAGGCTAGAGGGTCGAGAGGGTCACAGAGGGGTCGAGGGTCGCCGAGGCCGGTCGAGGGTCGTCGAGGCCGGTCGAGGTTTCGAGGCACAAGGGTTTGAGGTTCGAGGGTTCTAGGGTCGAGGTTCGAGGGTTCTAGGGTTCGAGGGTTCTAGGGTCGAGGTTCGAGGGTTCTAGGATCCGAAGGAAGAAGGAAGAAGAAGAAGAAAAGAATGAGAGGAAAAAGAAGAAAAGAAGAGGAGAAGAAGAAAGAAATAGAGAAGAAGAAGAAAAAATAGATTTTTTTTCTATTTTTTCTTCTTCTCCTCTATTCTTTTCTTCTTCTCCTCTTGTTTTTTTCTTCTTTTTTTTCTTCTTCTTCTTCCTTCTTCCTCTTTTCTTCCTTTTCCGATAGGGGGGTACCGATAGTGTCAAAGTATTGAAGAAATCCATTGCTTCATCATTAGCGGAAGTAACCATGGCATGATGGTATGAAGTCCTCAAAGTTGTTACGGAATGGAGTCCCGATAGGATAATTTGCCTTTTGCTGAACTTTGTACCAAAAGCGAATTATCCTATCTGGGACTCCGCTCCAAAACAACTTTGAGAGCTTCTGCACCATCATGCACCTGTTACTTTCGCCTAATGATGAAGACATGGTTTTGTTGAATCCTTTGACACTAGGCAACCTCCCGACCCCTCGGCGATCTTCGACCCCTTGACACTCGACCGCTCGACGATCCACGACCCTCTACCCTACTTGTGGGACATAGATGTACTGTTCAACGCCGACCCCCTCACGATAGCTTCAACACGTGGGGGTCGATATTACGCACTCTCCTAGCTTGAAGCGTTCTCGAGGCCACCCCCTAACCCTTGAAGCGTTGTCGAGGCCACCCCAAACCCTAGAGAAGCAGCGTCGAGGCCACTAATATGATTCCTTATTGTGATTAGCTAGCTAGTTCTACGTTGGCACTAATATATCCATATCTGTCATGTTTGAATAATAATTGCCATGTTGCAAATATTTGTAGAAACTATGGACACCCCCCGAGACGAAGCACAAGAAGCGTTGTTGAGGGACATAATCGCACACGGAAGTGATGCCGTCTCCTCGATGATGTTTCTCAACATCGATAACGATGGTCTGGAAGGAGAGGGTGAAGAAGCAGCTGGCTATGATTTACATTGCTCCGATGACCCAATGCCGGTGCAAGAAGTAGACCGTGAGGACGGCTCCGGTGATCACCAAACCGAGTCCGGCCGGGTATATATATATATTAGTTAAGCCTGTGCTGACTAGCTCTCGTCTTTGTTTTGGTATATATATATGTACATATTAATTAACTCGTCTTTGTTCTTTTTCTAGCCCTCGGATCGAGCACAACTTCGGTAAAGAGACGAGGCCCAAGAAAAGTTGAGCTCGGATGAAAAGTTTGAGATCATACAAATCGCGCATGACGGCCAACCGATTGAACCCTACCGACAAAGAAGGCATTTGTTGCTCGGTCACGGGTTCTGGTTAGGGACAAGATCCCGATCAGCATCCACCAATGGCATAAGCCTAAGAACGAAGACCCTGAGGTGTCTTGTGTCAATGATATGCAGAAAAATGATCTTTGGACTGAGCTGAAGTCAAATTTTACCCTACCGCCAGAGGATGATCCGGAGAAGCCAGTAATAGAGCCATTAATCAAGTGTTTTGCTCTTAAGAAGATGGCAGAACTATTCAGGAATTGGAAGAAAGACCTCAATACGTATGTCGAATAAAATGAGACACCAGAATTCACGGGCAAATATTAGAAGATCAGAGATGACTGGCCCGCATTTGTGGCCTACAAGACATCGGAAAAGAGTAAAAAGATGTCAGCGACAAACAAGAGAAATGCTGCGAAGAAGAAGCTTCATCATCGCACGGGTCGTGGCTACCTCATAGCCCGCCTAAGTGGTCCAAGGCTGAGAATGATCTGCTTGATAAAGGGATCGAACCGAGACAATGAACTGGCCAGACCGTTGCGGACTTGGTTCTTCGGGCGGCGGATCCTTGGACCCTATAACGGGGAAGTGCATTTGGACGGACGAACAATTGGACATGCCAGTCAAGAGGCTTAAGCATTATATCAAAGCAGCGCAGCAAGGGAAGTTCGTTCCATACAAGGAGAAGGATGAGCTCACAATGGCCCTCGGGAATCCTGAGCACCCTGGACGGACACGAGGCACGCCAGGCTCCCTTTCGTGGAAGGCTGGATTTCGGACGCAGGGGTTACAAAACCCATGAGAGGAGGAAGAAACCGGAGCAGAGCCTAATGCAGCGCTGCACGAAAGGGTAATGGGGCTAGAGGAACGAGAAGAGGAACGAGAAGCAGCCGATCACAACAAACGACCTGCCGAAGCTTCCCCCGAAGCTACCCCGCCATCTCAGCGGGGAAGCAGCGTGGCTTCCACCGAGCTGCTTCAGCCAGAGCAGCATGCCTTGACGGCTCCTGCCAGCTATGCCGTGGATGCTATCATGGATGCTGAAAGTTGCCACCTTATGGCGCAATGGAGCAATTTAAAGGTCAAGGCGGCTGTTGGCTCTGTTTATCCCACTAAACCCGACTCAACTTTTCACTGCCGGCCGATTCCAGAAGGATATGCTAAGGTGATGGTCGATGAAATAACGGAGGGATTTGAGGAGCTCCGGCTTGACCACCCTACCGGTGAAGGGGAGTATCGGCTGGGTTCTGCTCTGAAGACTCCATGCCTATGGCGGAAGGATCTCATCAACCTTCCGAACTAGACGCCTCCGCCTCCTCCTCCTCCTCCGGCGAGTCAGGGCACTCCGCCTCCTCCACCGCCTCCTCCTCCTCCTCCGGCGAGTCAGGGCACTCCGCCTCCTCCACCGCCTCCTCCTCCGGCGAGTGACGATCAGGGCACTCGGCCGGCTCCTCCTCCGGCGCGTGGCGGCACTCCGTCTCCTTCTCCGCCTGCACCGGCGCGTCCGGCAGCCAGCCTCCTCCTTCTCCGCCTCGTCGGCAAGGGCGGAAGAGACCCGCCGCCCGCTCGGCTGCTCCGGCGCGTCGTAGTCCTTCTCCTCCGCCTCGTAAGCAAGGAAAGAAGACATCCGCTCCATCTGCTCTGCCGGCGTCTAGCAGATCTGCCAAAGGCGGAGGAGATATGATTCGGTCCTTCTCAAGACTCGGAGAAGTTACCGTCACGAGAGGAGCGAGGAGGAAAACGCGAAGATCGCGCAGACCGAAGTGGATGACTGGTTTCAAGGGTTGAAAGCAAAGAGACATCCACCTCCGGAGGAGAAGGTAGATCCGGTCAAAGCGAAGCGCACTCTGGCTGCCCTGACAAAACCACCCAAGTCTCCGCCGAAAGGCAACTATGAGCGCATTATTGGAAAGGCATTTGCCGAGGCGGAGAGATCGGGAAGTACTGTCATTGATCAAAGGATGAAAGAACGACGAGCTGGGAATCAAATTGCCCAGCTCGGCGAACAAGCGAAGGAATCGTGCCCCCCGCTCAAGGTGCCTGCTAGCGACATCGTCGATCTGAGGATGGTGCCCGGTTATGGCAATCCTGAAGATTACTTGCCCGACGATGTACAATTTGATTTCTTGGAGGTGCAGATACAAAGATACGAGTACGGGAAGCCTCTCGTCAAAGATGAAAGCTCTCTAACAACGATGATGCGAAGATTGCATGATTGGTACATGAAAACCTGCAAAGAGTCGAGGGAGGAATACTTTGTATTTGAGAGTTAAAAGGAGCATGACCTCCTTGGAATTGAACTGTTGCCTATTCCATTTGAGGAGTTCTATCAGTTTTCAATCAATTGGCCATCGATAAAGCAACGGTCACCTGCTACTGTCTGTAAGTAGTACTACTTCTGTCATTAAGTATCTCTATGTAACTCAGCTCTTTCATTGCATGTATTTATAAATATCGTCACTATATTATGCAGATTGAAGATCGCAGAAATGAAGAAAAAACAAGTGGGTGATATTGGGTTCATTAACACATATCTCATCGATGCAAATGAGGTTAAATATCGTGCCAAGGAAACCGAGGCCAACTTGCTACGATCGTTGGAAATAAATGAACACAAAAATACAATACTCTTTCCTTACAACTACACGTGAGTGTTACTGTCTTGTGGCATATTCGGTTTCCTTATTTAGTCCAGGTTATAGAAATGTAATATTGATGAGTTATGCATGCGCATGCAGGTTCCACTATATTCTCCTAGAGATTAAGCTTGAGCAGGAGTAGTAACTGTCTTAGACTCGAGACGAAAAGATCCCAAGGAGTATGCGGAAATGACTGAAATGCTCGAGAAGTAAGTTAAATCGATCATTATCCACCATATCAACAACTTTGTTCATTTCTGATATCAAGTAATTGTTTTCTTTGTATGGCAGGGCTTGGGGAAAATTCACCAAAAAAGCTCCGGGACTACCGAAGAAGCTGAATTTAGACACCCGAAAGTAAGTACTATATAGTAGCATATTCCACGCGCATCTCCTAGTGATTCAAGCGCTAGTTTCATCAATACCATTTAGCATGTGCTTGCTATATATAATTATCAGTTTGATTGACCTCTGTTTCTTGTAAAGTGGTTGTGGCAGGAACAAGGAATGATTTCTGTGGATACTACGTTTGCAGTCCATCCGCCACACGACCTGTGAGAGGGCTACTCCGACAAACAATTTGAAGTGCGTAAATAAAATATTCACATTTTATTTTATTACCATCATTTGTGTTGAGTTTCATTCATTCATATATATATATATATATATATATATATATATATATATATATATATATATATATATATATATATATATATATATATATATATATATATATATATATATATATATATATATATATATATATATATATATATATATATATATATATATATATATATATATATATATATATATATATATATATATGTATGTATGTATGTATGTATTGACCCCTTTCTTAAAATTAGATGTTTCGGCAGCGGGATGAACTCCTAGCACCAGATCGCATGCGAGCAATTCAAGAGGAATTGGCGGCATTCTTTCTTGACTATGTGATCGCTGAAGACGGGGAATACCATGTGGACCACGAGTCCGTATTGTAAAAGATAATTATTGTATATATGTAGCCGGTAGCGTCGGATAGATATACGAGAACTTGTTGTTCGACCAATCTCTCGGAGAAGGAGAGGTGGTCGATATCACTTCTCTCTGTATGCATATATATGTTCATGACGATCTTCTGTTTGCTTAATTACTAGCTAGCTAGCATGTCTAGTTAGTCCTCTCTATACGTATGTATAGTACGTAGCGTCGACCAAGCACGGACAAAAGAAAGGACACTTTTCTATTAATTAGCTAGCTATAGCACAATATATGAAACACCTAAATTAACCCCCAAAACCCCCAAACCCCCCTCTTTTAAAAAAAACAAAACCAGAGCCAAAGAAATGCTGACGTGGATGCCTATTGGTCCCGGTTGGTGCCACCAACCGGGACCAAAGGCCCTCCTGCCTGGGCTCAGCGGACAGGCCACGTGGAGGCCCATCTGTCCCGGTTCGGATAGAACCGACTAAAGGGTGAGGGTATTAGTACCGACCCTTTAGTCCCGGTTCACGAACCGGGACTAAAGGCCCTTATGAACCGGGACTATAGGCCCTTTTTCTACTAGTGATTTAGCATCTCCCAAGTATTACCCAAAGGATTCTATGCTTAAACCGATGACACGTGTTACCGCAAGAAGCTTTGTCAGAAATGTACGCCCTGAGCATGGCGCTTGGCTTACATATACGCCAAGAAGCATAAATGTAGCCCGGCTGTCAAAGATCTTTTGTTGCCGAGCAGCCATATACCGCGCTCGGCTTATGCTTTGTCGAGTACATGATAGAAAATACTTGGCTTATAACCAATTGCCGACATGGTGTAAGCCGAATCCTAAATTCCGTGTTGGACACCTAGCTTAGATTTTGCCTATTAAATTTGGGTGTTAGCCGAGTATATTGGATACGGGCTTTAAATGTATTTCTTCTAGCGCATACAACATCATGTTATGTAACAACCCTTTCACACTGTAGCGTTGTGTACTCAATGATAATCGATAAAAAATTTTCTCACTAACTCTCGACAAAGCCTATTTTTAGTCGAACTACCACAAATAATATTGGGAGAGGATGTATTCAATTCCGCATATGAAGAGCATAGTTGTAAGTAGCTGGCTATGGCATTCTATATTTTTACGCTTAGTATAGTGTGCTAAATAGATCTAAATTGTGCATGATACATTTAGCGTATGGGCCAACCAATTGCTAAAATAGTGTTATACCGCCGAGATAATCCAGAGCACAGTTACACCTGTGTAAATAGTAAACTGAAAGAAAAATAATAAATCAGGAATGTATATGACATTTTTTATGTATAAACATCAACAAGTGATCTAACATCTTGCAAAATAACATGTCCAAAAGACACCCGTGGTTGTTGTGCCAAAGTAATAGAAAAATGCGTGCTCCAAATGCTTGTTTTGTGTCCCGAATTTTGTTTTTTTTACAGGTTTCCATGGATGACTTCTTTCTAGGTGAATTTTCACTGGGTGTTTGTTGATGTTCATCGACACAAAATCTGATTTCTTTTATTTTCTACACTATTTTAGGGAATTTCCAAAGGTACATGAGTTCAGGAGAAGATAATCCATGTCAGAGTGCTATTTAAAATTATAACAAAAAAGTGAGAAGGTTTTATTTAAAGGAGAAAGACAGAGGGAGATATGGTGCAAACAAACAAAATGCTATGGGTTGATTCTACTCCATAACTGAATAGTCAAATATTAATGAAATATGTATGGATGGAGCCGGAACTTTGGCCATAGGTTGGAGGTACCTAGGTGGTAGCCCTTAATTACAACACTAACTAAGCTACAATGTTTGTTGCGAATAGCTAACCTTCATGAGTTATATGTAATTAAGAGTGAACAAAAGCAGTGGTGTACCAAAGCAGAAACAAACTGATGTAATATGTTGTACATTCACAGGCTCGCAGCTCACTGTCGTAATCTGAGCCTTTTCCCTTGAGCTCCATGGGGACAGCTGCTATAACTTCCAGTTGTTGGACAACGAACCTAGTCTTGCTCTTCATAATACTCACATTAATTTAGAATTTCAACAATAAGCTAGCTACATGCCAATCCCCCAAGCCATCTATCCAACTGAAAGCAACAAATATGATTGAGCATCTCCCAAGTATTACCCAAAGGATTCTATGCTTAAACCGATGACACGTGGTACCGCCAGAAGCTTTGCCAGAAATGAATGCCCTGAGCATGGCGCATGGCTTACATATACGCCAAGAAGCATGAATGTAGCTTGGCATCAAAGATCTTTTGTTGTCGAGCAGCCATATACCGCTCTCGGCTTATGCTTTGTCGAGTACATCATAGAAAATACTTGGCTTATACCCAATTGCCGACATGGTGTAAGCCGAATCCTAAATTCCGTGTTGGACACTCAGCCTAGAGTTTGCCTATTAAATTTGGGTGTTAGCCGAGTATATTGGATACAGGCTTTAAATGTATTTCCTCTAGCGCATACAACATCCTGTTATGTAACAACCCTTTCACACTGTGGCGCTCTGTACTCAATGATAATCGATAAAATATTTTCTCTCACTAACTCTTGACAAAGCCTGTTTTTAGTCGAACTACCACAAATAACATTGGGAGAGGATGTATTCAATGCCGCATAAAAAGAGCATAGTTGTAAGTAGCTGGCTATGTCATTCTATATTTTTAAGCTTAGTATAGTGTGCTAAATAGATCTAAATTGTGCATGATGAATTTGGTGTATAGGCCATCCAATCGCTAAAACAGCGTTATACCATCGAGATAAGACAGCGCACAGTTACACCTGTGTAAATAGTAAACTGAAAGAAAAGTTATAAATAAGAAATGTATGTGACATTTTTTGTGTATAAATATCAAAAGTGATCCAACATCTTGCAAAATAACATGTCCAAAAGACACCCACGGTTGTTGGGCCAAAGTAAAGGAAAAATGCGTGCTCCAAATGCTTGTTTTGTGTCCCGAATTTTGTTCTTTTTCTACAGGTCTCGACGGATGACTTCTTTCTACCTGAATTTTTACATGGTGTTTATTGATGTTCATCGAAACAAAATCTGATTTTTTTATTTTCTACACTATTTTATGGATTTTCCAAAGGTACATGAGTTTCGGAGAATATAATCCATGTCAGAGTGCTATTTAAAATTATAACAAAAAAGTGAGAAGGTTTTATGTAAAGGAGAAAGACAGAGGGAGACGTGGAGCAAACGAACAAAATGTTATGAGTTGATTCTACTCCATAACTAAATAGTCAAATATTAATGATATATGTATGGATGGAGCCGGAACTTTGGCCATAGGTTGGAGGTACCTAGGTGGTAGCCCTTAATTACTACACTAACTAAGCTACATTTTTTGTTGCGAATAGCTAACCTTCATGAGTTATAGGTAATTAAGAGTGAACAGAAGCAGTGGTGTACCAACGCAGAAAAACTCGTGTCATATATTGTACAGTCACAGGCTCACAGCTCGCTGTCGTAATCTCAACCTTTTCCCTTGAGCTCGATGGGGCCAGCTGCTATAACTTCCAGTTGTTGTACAGCAAACCTAGTCTTGCTCATCATAATACTCACATTAATTTAGAATTTCAACAATAAGCTACCTGCATGCCAATCCCCCAAGCCATCTATCCAACTGAAAGCAACAAATATGATTTAGAATCTCCCAAGAATTACCCAAAGGATTCTATGCTTAAACCGATGACACATGGTACCGCAAGAAGCTTTGCCAGAAATGTATGCCCTGAGCATGGCGCATAGCTTACATATACGCCAAGAAGCATGAATGTAGCATGGCATCAAAGATCTTTTGTTGCCGAGCAGCCATATACCGCGCTCGGCTTATGCTTTGTCGAGTACATGATAGAAAATACCTGGCTTATACCCAATTGCCCACATGGTGTAAGCCGAATCCTAAATTCTGTGTTGGACACTCAGCTTAGAGTTTGCCTATTAAATTTGGGTGTTAGCCGAGTATGTTGGATACGGGCTTTCAATGTATTTCCTCTAGCGCAGACAACATCCTGTTATGTAACAACCCTTTCACACGGTGGCGCTCTGTACTCAATGATATCTATAAAATATTTTCTCTCACTAACTCTTCAAAATGCCTGTTTTTAGTCGAACTACCACAAATAACATTGGGAGAGGATGTATTCAATGCCGCAAATGAAGAGCATAGTTTTAAGTAGCTGGCTATGGCGTTCTATATTTTTAAGCTTAGTATAGTGTGCTAAATAGATCTAAATTGTGCATGATCTATTTAGCGTATGGGCCGTCCAATCGCTAAAACAGCGTTATACAGCCGAGATAATCCAGAGCACAGTTACACCTGTGTAAATAGTAAACTGAAAGAAAAGTAATAAATAAGGAATGTATGTGACAATTTTTATGTATAAACATCAACAAGTGATTTAACATCTTGCAAAATAACATGTCGAAAAGACACCCACGGTTGTTGTGCCAAAGTAAAAGAAAAATGCATTCTCCAAATGCTAGTTTTGTGTCCCGAATTTTTTTTTTCTACAGGTCTCAACGGATGACTTCTTTCTAGGTGAATTTTTACTGGGTGTTGGAACAAATGTTGATGTTCATCGACACAAAATCTGTTTTTTTTTTATTTTCTACACTATTTTAGGGATTTTCCAAAGGTACATGAGTTTAGGAGAAGATAATCCATGTTAGAGTGCTATTTAAAATTATAACAAAAATGTGAGAAGGTTTTATTTAAAGGAGAAAGACAGAGGGAGACATGGTGCAAACAAACAAAATGTTATGGGTTGATTCTACTCCATAACTGAATAGTCAAATATTAATGAAATATGTATGGATGGAGCCGGAACTTTGGCCATAGGTTGGAGGTACCTAGGTGGTAGCCATTAATTACTACACTAACTAAGCTATATTTTTTGTTGAGAATAGCTAACCTTCATGAGTTATATATAATTAAGAGTGAAAAAGCAGTGGTGTACCAAATTAGAAACAAAATCGTGTAATATGTTGTACAGTCACCGGCTCACAGCTCGCAGTTGTAATTTTAACCTTTTCCCTTGAGCTCAATGGGGACAGCTGCTATAACTTCTAGTTGTTGGACCGCGAACCTAGTCTTGCTCATCATAATACTCACATTAATTTAGAATTTGAACAATAAGCTAGATACATGCCAATCCCCCAAGCCATCTATCCAACTGAAAGCAACAAATATTATTTAGCATCTCCCAAGTATTACCCAAAGGATTCTATGCTTAAACCGATGACACGTGGTACCGCAAGAAGCTTTGCCAGAAATGTACGCCCTGAGCATGGCGCTTGGCTTACGTATACGCCAAGAAGCAAGAATGTAGCATGGCCGTCAAAGTTCTTCTGTTGCCGAGCAGCCATATACCGCGCTCGGCTTATGCTTTGTCGAGTACATGATAGAAAATACTTGGCTTATACCCAATTGCCAACATGGTGTAAGCCGAATCATAAATACCGTGTTGGACACTCATCTTAGAGTTTGCCTATTAAATTTGCGTGTTAGCCGAGTACATTGCATACGGGCTTTAAATGTATTTCCTCTAGCACGTACAAAACCCTGTTATGTAACAACCCTTTCACACTGTGGCGATTTGTACTCAATGATAATCGATAAAATATTTTTTCTCAGTAACTCTTGACAAATCCTGTTTTTAGTGGAACTACCACAAATAACATTGGGAGAGCATGTATTCAATGCCGCATATGAAGAGCATAGTTGTAAGTAGCTGGCTATGGCATTCTATATTTTTACGCTTAGTATAGTGCGCTAAATAGATCTAAATTGTGCATGATACATTTAGCGTATGGGCCATCCAATCGCTGAAACAACGTTATACAGCCGAGATAATCTAGAGCACAGTTACACCTGTGTAAATAGTAAACTGAAAGAAAAGTAATAAATAAGGAATGTATGTGACAATTTCTATGTATAAACATCAACACGTGATCTAACATCTTGCAAAATAACATGTCGAAAAGACATCCATGGTTGTTGTGCCAAAGTAAAAGAAAATGCATTCTCCAAATGCTTGTTTTGTGTCCCGATTTTTTTCTACAGATCTCCACGGATGACTTCTTTCTAGGTGAATTTTACTGGGTGTTAGAACAAATGTTGATGTTCATCGACACAAAATCTGATTTTTTTTATTTTCTACACTATTTTAGGGATTTTACAAAGGTACATGAGTTTCGGAGAAGATAATCCATGTCAGAGTGCTATTTAAAATTATAACAAAAAAGTGAGAAGGTTTTATTTAAAGGAGAAAGACAGAGGGAGACGTGGTGCAAACAAACAAAATGTTATGGGTTAATTCTAATCCATAACAGAATAGTCAAATATTAATGAAATATGTATGGTTGGAGCCGGAACTTTGGCCATAGGTTGGAGGTACCTAGGTGGTAGCCCTTAATTACTACAGTAACTAAGCTACATTTTTTGTTGAGAAGAGCTAACCTTCATGAGTTATAGGTAATTAAGAGTGAACAAAAGCAATGGTGTACCAAAGCAGAAACAAACTCGTGTAACATGTTGTACAGTCAAAGGCTCACAGCTCGCTGTCGTAATCAGAAACTTTTCCCTTGAGCTCGATGGGGACAACTACTATAACTTCCAGTTGTTGGACAGCGAACCAAGTCTTGCTCATCATAATACTCACATTAATTTAGAATTTCAACAATAAGCTAGCTACATGCCAATCCCCCAAGCCATCTATCCAACTGAAAGCAACAAATATGATTTAGCATCTCCCAAGTATTGCCCAAAGGATTCTATGCTTAAACCGATGACACGTGTTACTGCAAGAAGCTTTGTCAAAAATGTACACCTTGAGCATGGCGCTTGGCTTACATATACGCCAAGAAGCATAAATGTAGCCTGGCCGTCAAAGATCTTTTGTTGTCGAGCAGCCATATACCGCGCTCGGCTTATGCTTTGTCGAGTACATGATAGAAAATACTTGGCTTATAACAAATTGCCGACATAGTGTAAGCCGAATCCTAAATTCCGTGTTGGACACTTAGCTTAGATTTTGCCTATTAAATTTGGGTGTTAGCCGAGTATATTGGATATGGGCTTTAAATGTATTTCTTCTAGCGCATACAACATCCTGTTATGTAACAACCCTTTCACACTGTAGCGCTGTGTACTCAATGATAATCGATAAAACATTTTCTCTCACTAACTCTTGACAAAGCCTGTTTTTAGTCGAACTACCACAAATAATATTGGGAGAGGATGTATTCAATTCCGCATATGAAGAGCATAGTTGTAAGTAGCTGGCAATGGCATTCTATATTTTTACGCTTAGTATAGTGTGCTAAATAGATCTAAATTGTGCATGATACATTTACCGTATGGGCCAACCAATCGCTAAAACAATGTTATACCGCCGAGATAATCCAGAGCACTGTTACACCTGTGTAAATAGTAAACTGAAAGAAAAATAATAAATAAGGAATGTATGTGACATTTTTTATGTATAAACATCAAAAAGTGATCTAACATCTTGCAAAATAACATGTCCAAAAGACACCCATGGTTGTTGTGCCAAAGTAATAGAAAAATGCGTGCTCCAAATGCTTGTTTTGTGTCCCGAATTTTGTTTTTTTTTCTACAGGTCTCCACGGATGACTTCTTTCTAGGTGAATTTTTACTGGGTTTTTATTGATGTTCATCGACACAAAATCTGATTTTTTTTATTTTCTACTCTATTTTAGGGATTTTCCAAAGGTACATGAGTTTAGGAGAAGATAATCCATGTTAGAGTGCTATTTAAAATTATAACAGAAAAGTGAGAAGGTTTTATTTAAAGAAGAAAGACAGAGGGAGACATGGTGCAAACAAACAAAATGTTATGGGTTGATTCTACTCCATAACTGAATAGTCAAATATTAATGAAATATGTATGGATGGAGCCGAAACTTTGGCCGTAGGTTGGAGGTACCTAGGTGGTAGCCATTAATTACTACACTAACTAAGCTACATTTTTTGTTGAGAATAGCTAACCTTCATGAGTTATAGATAATTAAGAGTGAAAAAGCAGTGGTGTACCAAATTAGAAACAAAATCGTGTAATATGTTGTACAGTCACCGGCTCACAGCTCGCAGTTGTAATTTTAACCTTTTCCCTTGAGCTCAATGGGGACAGCTGCTATAACTTCTAGTTGTTGGACCGCGAACCTAGTCTTGCTCATCATAATACTCACATTAATTTAGAACTTGAACAATAAGCTAGATACATGCCAATCCCCCAAGCCATCTATCCAACTGAAAGCAACAAATATTATTTAGCATCTCCCAAGTATTACCCAAAGGATTCTATGCTTAAACCGATGACACGTGGTACCGCAAGAAGCTTTGCCAGAAATGTACGCTCTGAGCATGGCGCTTGGCTTACGTATACGCCAAGAAGCATGAATGTAGCCTGGCCGTCAAAGTTCTTCTGTTGCCGAGCAGCCATATACCGCGCTCGGCTTATGCTTTGTCGAGTACATGATAGAAAATACTTGGCTTATACCCAATTGCCAACATGGTGTAAGCCGAATCATAAATACCATGTTGGACACTCATCTTAGAGTTTGCCTATTAAATTTGCGTGTTAGTCGAGTACATTGCTTACGGGCTTTAAATGTATTTCCTCTAGCACGTACAAAACCCTGTTATGTAACAACCCTTTCACACTGTGGCGATTTGTACTCAATGATAATCGATAAAATATTTTTTCTCAGTAACTCTTGACAAATCCTGTTTTTAGTGGAACTACCACAAATAACATTGGGAGAGCATGTATTCAATGCCGCATATGAAGAGCATAGTTGTAAGTAGCTGGCTATGGCATTCTATATTTTTACGCTTAGTATAGTGCGCTAAATAGATCTAAATTGTGCATGATACATTTAGCGTATGGGCCATCCAATCGATGAAACAACGTTATACAGCCGAGATAATCTAGAGCACAGTTACACCTGTGTAAATAGTAAACTGAAAGAAAAGTAATAAATAAGGAATGTATGTGACAATTTCTATGTATAAACATCAACACGTGATCTAACATCTTGCAAAATAACATGTCGAAAAGACATCCATGGTTGTTGTGCCAAAGTAAAAGAAAAATGCATTCTCCAAATGCTTGTTTTGTGTCCCGATTTTTTTTCTACAGATCTCCACGGATGACTTCTTTCTAGGTGAATTTTTACTGGGTGTTAGAACAAATGTTGATGTTCATCGACACAAAATCTGATTTTTTATTTATTTTCTACACTATTTTAGGGATTTTACAAAGGTACATGAGTTTAGGAGAAGATAATCCATGTCAAAGTGCTATTTAAAATTATAACAAAAAAGTGAGAAGGTTTTATTTAAAGGAGAAAGACAGAGGGAGACGTGGTGCAAACAAACAAAATGTTATGGGTTAATTCTAATCCATAACAGAATAGTCAAATATTAATGAAATATGTATGGTTGGAGCCGGAACTTTGGCCATAGGTTGGAGGTACCTAGGTGGTAGCCATTAATTACTACACTAACTAAGCTACATTTTTTGTTGAGAATAGCTAACCTTCATGAGTTATAGATAATTAAGAGTGAAAAAGCAGTGGTGTACCAAATCAGAAACAAAATTGTGTAATATGTTGTACAGTCACCGGCTCACGGCTCGCAGTTGTAATTTGAACCTTTTCCCTTGAGCTCAATGGGGACAGCTGCTATAACTTCTAGTTGTTGGACCGCGAACCTAGTCTTGCTCATCATAATACTCACATTAATTTAGAATTTGAACAATAAGCTAGATACATGCCAATCCCCCAAGCCATCTATCCAAATGAAAGCAACAAATATTATTTAGCATCTCCCAAGTATTACCCAAAGGATTCTATGCTTAAACCGATGACACGTGGTACCGCAAGAAGCTTTGCCAGAAATGTACGCCCTGAGCATGGCGCTTGGCTTACGTATACGCCAAGAAGCATGAATGTAGCCTGGCCGTCAAAGTTCTTCTGTTGCTGAGCAGCCATATACCGCGCTCGGCTTATGCTTTGTCGAGTACATGATAGAAAATACTTGGCTTATACCCAATTGCCAACATGGTGTAAGCCGAATCATAAATACCGTGTTGGACACTCATCTTAGAGTTTGCCTATTAAATTTGCGTGTTAGCCGAGTACATTGCATACGGGCTTTAAATGTATTTCCTCTAGCACGTACAAAACCCTGTTATGTAACAACTCTTTCACACTGTGGCGATTTGTACTCAATGATAATCGATAAAATATATTTTTCTCAGTAACTCTTGACAAATCCTGTTTTTAGTCGAACTACCACAAATAACATTGAGAGAGCATGTATTCAATGCCGCATATGAAGAGCATAGTTGTAAGTAGCTGGCTATGGCATTCTATATTTTTACGCTTAGTATAGTGCGCTAAATAGATCTAAATTGTGCATGATACATTTAGCGTATGGGCCATCCAATCGCTGAAACAACGTTATACAGCCGAGATAATCTAGAGCACAGTTACACCTGTGTAAATAGTAAACTGAAAGAAAAGTAATAAATAAGGAATGTATGTGACAATTTTTATGTATAAACATCAACAAGTGATCTAACATCTTGCAAAATAACATGTCGAAAAGACATCCATGGTTGTTGTGCCAAAGTAAAAGAAAAATGCATTCTCCAAATGCTTGTTTTGTGTCCCGATTTTTTTTTCGACTGATCTCCACGGATGACTTCTTTCTAGGTGAATTTTTACTGGGTGTTAGAACAAATGTTGATGTTCATCGACACAAAATCTGATTCTTTTTATTTTCTAAACTATTTTAGGGATTTTCCAAAGGTACATGAGTTTAGGAGAAGATTATCCATGTCAGAGTGCTATTTAAAATTATAACAAAAAAGTGAGAAGGTTTTATTTAAAGGAGAAAGACAGAGGGAGACGTGGTGCAAACAAACAAAATGTTATGGGTTAATTCTAATCCATAACAGAATAGTCAAATATTAATGAAATATGTATGGTTGGAGCCGGAACTTTGGCCATAGGTTGGAGGTACCTAGGTGGTAGCCCTTAATTACTACACTAACTAAGCTACATTTTTTGTTGAGAAGAGCTAACCTTCATGAGTTATAGGTAATTAAGAGTGAACAAAAGCAATGGTGTACTAAAGCAGAAACAAACTCGTGTAACATGTTCTACAGTCAAAGGCTCACAGCTCGCTGTCGTAATCAGAAACTTTTCCCTTGAGCTCGATGGGGACAGCTACTATAACTTCCAGTTGTTGGACAGCGAACCTAGTCTTGCTCATCATAATATTCACATTAATTTAGAATTTCAACAATAAGCTAGCTACATGCCAATCCCCCAAGCCATCTATCCAACTGAAAGCAACAAATATGATTTAGCATCTCCCAAGTATTACCCAAAGGATTCTATGCTTAAACCGATGACACGTGTTACTGCAAGAAGCTTTGTCAGAAATGTACGCCCTGAGCATGGCGCTTGGCTTACATATACGCCAAGAAGCATAAATGTAGCCTCGCCGTCAAAGATCTTTTGTTGCCGAGCAGCCATATACCGTGCTCGGCTTATGCTTTGTAGAGTACATGATAGAAAATACTTGGCTTATAACCAATTGCCGACATAGTGTAAGCCGAATCCTAAATTCCGTGTTGGACACTTAGCTTAGATTTTGCCTATTAAATTTGGGTGTTAGCCGAGTATATTGGATACGGGCTTTAAATGTATTTCTTCTAGCGCATACAACATCCTGTTATGTAACAACCCTTTCACACTGTAGCGCTGTGTACTCAATGATAATCGATAAAACATTTTCTCTCACTAACTCTTGACAAAGCCTGTTTTTAGTCGAACTACCACAAATAATATTGGGAGAGGATGTATTCAATTCCGCATATGAAGAGCATAGTTGTAAGTAGCTGGCAATGGCATTCTATATTTTTACGCTTAGTATAGTGTGCTAAATAGATCTAAATTGTGCATGATACATTTACCGTATGGGCCAACCAATCGCTAAAACAATGTTATACCGCCGAGATAATCCAGAGCACTGTTACACCTGTGTAAATAGTAAACTGAAAGAAAAATAATAAATAAGGAATGTATGTGACATTTTTTATGTATGAACATCAACAAGTGATCTAACATCTTGCAAAATAACATGTCCAAAAGACACCCATGGTTGTTGTGCCAAAGTAATAGAAAAATGCGTGCTCCAAATGCTTGTTTTGTGTCCCGAATTTTATTTTTTTTTCTACAGGTCTCCACGGTTGACTTCTTTCTAGGTGAATTTTTACTGGGTTTTTATTGATGTTCATCGACACAAAATCTGATTTTTTTTTATTTTCTACACTATTTTAGGGATTTTCCAAAGGTACATGAGTTCAGGAGAAGATAATCCATGTTAGAGTGCTATTTAAAATTATAACAGAAAAGTGAGAAGGTTTTATTTAAAGGAGAAAGACAAAGGGAGATGTGGTGCAAACAAACAAAATGCTATGGGTTGATTCTACTCCATAACTGAATAGTCAAATATTAATGAAATACGTATGGATGGAGCCGGATCTTTGGCCATAAGTTGGAGGTACCTAGGTGGTAGCCCTTAATTACTAGCTAGACTAACTAAGCTACATTGCTTCTTGCGAATATTTAACCTTTATCAGTTATAGGTAATTAAGAGTGAACAAAAGCAGTGTTGGACCAAAGCATAAACGAACTCGTGTAATATGTTGTACAGTGACAGGCTCACAGCTCGCATTCATAATTTGAACCTTTTCCCTTGAGCTCGATGGGGACAGCTGCTATAACTTCCAGTTGTTGGACAGCGAACCTAGTCTTGCTCGTCATAGTACTCACATTAATTTAGAATTTCACAATAAGCTAGCTACATGCCAATCCCCCAAGCCATCTATCCAACTGAAAGCAAGAAATATGATTTAGCATCTCCCAAGTATTACCCAAAGAATTCTATGCTTAAACCAATGACACGTGGTACCGCCAGAAGCTCTGCCAGGAATGTACGCCCTGAGGATGGCGCTTGGCTTACATATATGCCAAGAAGCATGAATGTAGCCTGGCCGTCAAAGTTCTTTTGTTGCCGAGCAGCGATATACCGCGCTCGGCATATGATTTGTCGAGTACATGATAGAAAATACTTGGCTTACACCTAATTGCCGACATGTTGTAAGCCGAGTCCTAAATTCCGTGTTGGACACTCAGCTTAGAGTTTGCCTGTTAAATTTGGGTGTTAGCCGAGTATATTGGATACGAGTTTTAAATGTATTTCCTCTAGAGCGTGGTGTGGCCGATTAGTACTAAATCACACTTATGATCTTACCGATCTTTAGCCTCTCTATTTTCCCATGTGTTTGGAGAACTTGTAGTCCCGGATTCAATACTACAAAGAAGATGGCTCATCTTTGCACCATCCATGTCTCCTCTCCCTTTTTGTGAATATTTCATCTACGTGTGTTGACGGGCGTCAGATCACTGTCTCCCTACACGTGTATCAGGCTACTTTACGGTACACGCGGATCAGGCTAACTTTACGGTTTCAAAGAAAACGTCGAAAGACTTCAGTTTGTCCAGTAGACCAAGATTGTTGATTTATTTTTGTATCCCACATTTTTCTGTCCATTGAGTTGTAATTTTCTAAGAGATTAGCTAGAAAGATGTAAGCCCACAGATGCTCGCTTGTGTTAGAGTTGTGTCGAATATTATTGTACAAGGTAGGTTACAGTTGGATTTGATTTTGGATTGTGTGTAGATAGGGTAGGAGTTCTGTCCTAATAAGACACTTGTATTCTAGTCCTCTCATATATATCGGGGGTAGACACACGATGTAACTTATGCCAACATAATAGCACAGGAACGCAGTGGAAGCCGGCGGTATGTGCCAGCGTCCAGGGCGACTGGGTGCGGTATTTTAGCGGTGTCATGGGAAGGAACGCCCGTAGTCAGGCCCCGGGAATGTAGTCATATCGGTGAACCTCGTTAACAAATCTTGGTGTCATGCCCGTGTGATTGTTCGATCCTTAGATGATCGATCATATGCCTCGAATTTATTCTACAAGTGGTATCAGCGCAAGGTTCGAAGAGACCATGAAAGTTGATCTCGAGGAGCTGTGGCGGAGATCAGAAGTTGAACGGTATGTGGCTGAGAGATCGAAAGTTGCGGTCGTGGTGGATAGCGACTGGTTCGATTCGGATCGGCAACATGATCAAGCGATCTGCGCGGATTAGCAGCGAAAAGATTCGTCGACATTGATCATGCAGAAGTCTGTTGTGAATCGGCGGCTGCGAGGAATATTGATGATCAGCGTGGTACTATTTGCGTGTCGGAAAGCAATCAGAGGCAGCAGGCGGCGTCATCAGCGTGTGCAACGACTCGAGACCTTCTCGGCGCGATGCGATGGGCAGCAAACAACACGTGGCAGCGTGGCGTGGAACTCGACGGGATCTCGATCGGTCTCGAAGGCTCGGGCGACATGTACGTGGAAGGTCCTTGTCCGTGATGGATCGATCGTGGTGGCGATGGAACATGAGCAGAGTTCTCGGCGAGATCGGGTCGAGCATATGCCGTGTGAGGGCAGCGATGCATTGCGGAGACCCAAGTGCGGGTCCTTTACAGTTTCGGGCCCCCGTCCCCCATGTCGCCCCCCGCTAGGGTGGCTCGGGCGGAACCCTACCCCCACTGCCGCCGGGGTCCCAACCCCTCCCTCCCCTCCCCTCCGCCGCTGTTGGAGGAGGTCGCCGGGCAAAGCCCCGAGCGGCTGACGGCGGTGGCGGAGGCCCCCTTCCCTCCTCCGTTCCTTTGGGTGAGGCGGGTCACCCGGGACGCAGGGGCCCTCCTCCACGATCTGAGCCGTCGTCGCGGTGGTGCGGCTGATCTAAGTCCGCCGACGGCGCCTTGGCGGCATGGTGATGGGAGGAGGCGGCGGAGCGGCGGGCTTCGTGGAAGATCTGGTGGTGCCGGCTGCTTGGTGGGCGTGCTTGGTCATGGCGGCGGAGGTCGCAGTGGCCAGCGGCTTGGCTGGTCGGCGGTGGCGGAACATGGCCGGTGGCAGCGGCGATGTTCTGTCTGGATCCCGGGGTTGCGGCCCTGGAGGGTGGCGGCTGGTGAAGCTAGGGCCTCCCGCGGGGGCATGGCGTGGTGCAGTCCCTATCCAAGGTGGATCTGTGACGGCGATCTTCGATTAGTTCGGATCAGAGATGGTGACGAGCGCGCGGGATCCATCTCGGCAGCTCTCGCGGCTTGAGGCGGGGTGAGAGCCCTCCTCCTAGGCTCCAGTGGTGGCACACTCAGGCAGCGGTCGGTGCCCCAGGGCTCCTACGATGGCACTGTTGTTGCGGTTGGTCGCCGGATCTAGGCGGCCGGATCTGGGGCTTTGAAGGCGGTCGAGACGGTGCACAGGTTGTCGGGTGGATTTCTTGGGACGGATCCGCATGAAAACCATGTTTTCGGTCGATGCCGAGCCGGTGATGAAGATGCCCCTATCATCATTTCCTTCATGAAGGCATTGTCGAGGTGAAACTCCCAACTCCACTCAATACCTCCGGGGGAAACCTAGATCAGCTGATCGGATGTTGGCGGCAAGCATGTGTCGTCAGCCCCATGAGGGCGGCATTCTTGGAGGTGCACTCGGCTTCGCGGGACAAGCGGATGGCATCTTTGGTGGAGCGGTGCTTCATCCTACACATTGATGGCGACGGATCTCGACGACGTGGCGCAATGCAGATTTGGAGTTCGATGTGCGAGGATGGACTCACGCAGGAGGACGGCGCTGTCTGGCGTTGTGGTGGCGTCGATGGCAGAGAGACCTGGCTCGGTAGATGCAACAGTACAGCTCTGAAGATGGATTGGTGGCAGGTGGCTGGGGCGGCCTCATACCCGGCAGACGTCCTGGTTGAGGAGTGCGCCGGATTGGTAGGTGCCCCATACCCGACAGGCGTCCTGGTTGGGACCTCAGGTCTTAGATGTTTAGGTTTGGCTGCGATGTCTGTTTGGTATTAGGCTCAGGCTATCAGCGCCCCTTCATCAACTGGATAGGAGTAGCGACAGTTGTTGCTTAGACGGTGGCTTTAATCTTACTGTTGTATGACTTTGTAAGGTCTTGTGAGAATAATTAATAAAGTGGCTGCATGAATCGCCCAGATGCAGAGGCCGGGGGTCCTCCGCCTTTTCTAAAAAAAAGTGGGGGGTTGTGGCCAGTGCAGCCGGGTAGGCCGCAAAGCGCGGTGGATCGAGCAGGCCAGAAGGCCGGTCCATGTGGTGCAGTGCTTCTGTGCATAAGGCCCAGCCGAGAATGCAGGGTGGACAGGGCCGAAATCACTAATTAAGGAGTACTCCTTGCGGAGATCACTCCAACTTTTCAGGTTGCGACAAGTGGCGCGCTGCATGTGCGCCACTTGTCGCAACCTGGGAGTTTTCCCTTTTTCGTAGATCCGTTTATTCAAAATGTTTTATCTCTTAAACCGTGCGTCCAAATCTCGAACCGCTTTTGCCGTTGGATTCCTCGCGTCGAGATCTTCAAAACTAGATCCCATGTTGATAGGTTTTGACGAACTTTTTTTCACAAAAAAACCGGACGAAAAAACAAACGAAAAAACCAAACCGGGAACACGGGTTTTTTCCCATTCCAAAAGAGGCACGCCCGTGCCTCTGACGAAATCACAACCGTGCCACTCGCGGAAGCAAAACCGTGCCTCTCGTGGAAGAAAAAAAACAGAAACACGTATTTTTCCTTTCCGAAAGAGGCACGCACGTGCCTCTCGCGAAAGCACAACCGTGCCTCTTGCGGAAGCAAAACCGTGTCTCTCGCGAAAGAAAAAAAACAGAAAACACGCTTTTTCCTTTCGAAAAAGGCACGCCCGTGCCTCTCACGAAAGCACAACCGTGCCTCTCGCGGAAGCAAAACCGTGCCTCTCGCGAAAAAAAAAGAAAAACATGTTTTTTTCGTTTCCGAAAGAGGCACGCCCGTGCCTCTCGCGAAAGCACAACCGTGCCTCTCGCGGAAGCAAAACCGTGCCTCTCGCGAAAAAAACAAAAAACTCGTTTTTTTCGTTTCCAAGAGGCACGGCCGTGCCTCTCGCGAAAGCACAACCGTGCCTCTCGCGAAAACAAAACCGTGACTCTCGCGAAAAAAATTTGCGCAAAAAATTATTTTTTCCAAAAAAGTTTTTTTGGTCGCAAAGCTAAGAAAGACCGGTAGAAAACCAAAACGTCAAAAAAACCCGGAAAAAATCGTTTAAAAAGCCGAAAACGCGTGCGTAAAAATAAAAAAACAAAATCCAGAGGGAGCGCCCAGAGCGCGACACGTGGTGAATGGCTGTGAGCGCGCCAAGTGGCGCTGATCGTTGCGAGGCTCCCAAAGGAGCGCTCGTTAATTAGTTGCTCCCGGACATGGCGCTAACGTGCACAGGGAGCCATGGAACAGCCTGCGGGCTGGAAAGCTGCGAGCCGGACATGCAGTGTACGAGATTTGTTAGAGAAAAAAAAAGGTCTTGAAAGTCCCGAGAGGAGCAGAAATGCACAATGATACAAAGCTTTTGGCATGAAATATATGCACAAGTTTGTTACGTTCATGGTCAAAGACGAAACGCAGTGAAGCAATTGGAGCAGGTGTGCATGAGGCTGATTTTGCACATGACTGAATGTGGTTACTACGGCACACATTGTGGTGGCTTGATCCGAACACATGAGGAATCAAGGTGGCCGGGACATAATTCAAGGATGGACGACGTGCGTATAAGGCTTGGAGGAGTCTGGAGCGTGTCGTGGAAGGATCATGCAAACACAGGGCGTCAAGCAATGCACGATGTGGGAACAGAGACGATGCAGGGTGGACCATGGTTGCAGTCAGACAAGGTCGGCTGGGTTGGACTCGACGGTCTAACGGATCGACAAGGATGTCGGTTGGATAGAAGACGGTGGTGATTTCAGCGACGACGACACATGAGCGTGATGCTGATGGTGGCCGACTTCTGGGGCGTGGAAACACGTGGTGCATGCGTAAGGGCTTGTGCGGCTTCGACAAGACTATGACGCAGGGTTGATTCAAGGCAGTGCACACATGAGAGCTTGAAGTCGACGGGGCATGGTAGCACAACGCAGCTACATGGAGTCATGTTGAAGGTGGAGCTGGAGTCTGATGACGACTTCACTCTGAGCTGATGGAGGGGCTACGGCATAAGGATCCGGAGAATCATAGCCTATTTTAGAGGGAAGGCGAGAGACACGTGGTTCAGACTGGGTACCAGTGGTCTGATGGAGACGTGATACTCGGCATCAGCCGGTGATGATCGATGGTTCTCTGCAGTGGCGGTTGAGGCAGTGGGGGCTAGCTACCCGGGAGACTCGATCCGGACAGCAGAGGCTCGACACGGTGATAGTGGCGAGGCGTGCGGTAAGCACGAGACACAGCGATAGGCCAAGGCACTGGTAGTCAGACATGTGGTCGGACAAATTGTGCAGGGGATGATGAAGCAGTGTTGACGAGTACAGGATTCAAGTTGGTGACAGGGTCTATCGGTGCCGGAAGATGGACAGGAGTTTACCATGGAGAATATGAGAAAGTGACGAAGAGTCTGAAATTGTCAAAAGTTGAGAGAGTACATAGCCGTATATTCTATGATGTTCAGTGCACATGGCAAAGTGCGGATAACAAGCACACAAGGAGGTGGAGTGCTATAGCTGTGGGACATGTCGGAAACTATCCGGGAAAAGGGTGAGACAACTCGGAATTTGACATAGGGTGACATAGGGCGACGGTGAAATTCCTTCAAGTTTCATACAAGCAGTACAGAAAGTACTGTGACGTTAAGTTCAGATAACTCTTATATGTGGCGTCCAATATGTGAGTTGTTTATTTTCACGCAGACAGTGGTCGGTGTGTAATGGCGTTGAACGGATTCCTCGGAAGTTGGGAGCACAAAATAGAGTAATGTGTAACTTAATTTTGCTCGAGTGTTGACTGTGAAGAAGACGAAAAGGGACTACAGTTGCAGGTGGAGTCACATGGAGTCTGGAGTAGCAGTGGTGCTCATGGCATATCTCAAGTCCAATGTACATGGAGGTTCGACGCATGGATGAATTCAAGGTGGTGAAGAATATTCACCAAGGTGGAGTTTGTTAGAGTTGTGTCGAATATTATTATACAAGGTAGGTTACAGTTGGACTTGTTTTTGGACTGTGTGTAGACAGGGTAGGAGTTGTGTCCTAATAGGACACTTTTATCCTTGGCCTCTCATATATATCAGGGGTAGACACACGATGTAACCTATACCAACATAATAGCACAGGAACGCAGGGGAAGCTGGTGGTATGTGCCGGCGCTAGAGCGACCGAGTGTGGTATTGTAGCGGTGTCATGGGGAGGAGTGCCCATAGTCAGGCCTCAGGGATGTAGTCATATTGGTGAACCTCGTTAACAAATCTCGGTATCGTGCTTGTGTGATTGTTTGATCCTTGAATGATCGACCGTGTGCCTCGAATTTATTCTAACAGCTTGTCCTTGTAAAAAGTACACACTATATATAACACGATTTTTTTAATTCAGTGGCATAGTGGCACATGCACATACACATGCAATGTTAAATTTGTTACTTATTTGATAGACAAATATTATTAATGTAAGAGCATGGAGTTAATAAGGATACTTAAGGATATTCTCTTCAGTGCGTGGGCTCAGATTAACCCAGTGAACAGTAAAATCACTAAAAATAGAAAATTCAAAGAAAAAAGTTGCAAGCAAAATGTGCACGTGAGTGATGTTCGTGCAAATTTTGGTGAAGTTTGGGCATTCGAGGAGCGTGCGGCAAAAAAGACAACATCAGGCATGAATAGTGCTATTTTCAAATGTTTCTTACATACCCGAATTTTGTTTATTTTTTGTCGTGGGCACCTCACATGTCCAAACTTCATGAAAATTTTCACAAGCATCACACATTTGAGCATCTTACATCACAAAAATATTGTTTTCTCGACTTTCTTTCTATTTTTTGCGATTATACTATTCACGCCCGGGTTCGTATGAGCCTGTGCGCCGAAAAGCCGCTCCCATTATTTTTTGGCAGCATTATTATTAACCTTATTGATATGAATACAACTTTTCCTTTCAAAGAAAAAGATAAAAAATCAAAAAGAATCAAGAAAACCTTAATTAAAGTATTTTCTTTTATGTTCCATACAAAGTGAAAGCACCAAATATTCTACGTATTTGGCATGTATATTTTTAACAATTATTAATGTTAGGAAAATCATTAATTGGTTTCTTTAAAAAATCAACTGAATTTAGAAGATAAGAAAAAAATTGAAATATAAATTTAAGCATGGCAAACACAATGTATAGCATCAGACAGATAACAAGAAAGTAAATGTAATATGTAGGACTTATTTCTGCTGGAAGAAAGTCACCAGCAACGACGCCGAAAATCCTCCTTGCTCTCTCGTAAGTCTCATTAGCTAACCCTCAATTGTAAGGGTGAGCCGGTGAGGTAACCTAGCAATAAATATTTCCCTCGATCGAGAAACATGGTTTACCAAACCAATAGGCATTTTTGCAGCAAACAAAGTCATCCGTACCTACACATCAAACACAAAAAATATTGCCCCCAACGTTTGAAGAGGGTTGTCAAGCTTCCTATCCTGCTAGTAACAAGTATAAATTGTATGGTATGGTTGGAATTGATAGACATAACAAAATGATAAAACGACACAACATGAAAATTAATTGTCACTATGTATGCAACTAAAATAAAGTAGATCGAGGGGCCATAGCATAACTAGTGGTATCTCTCCAAGCAAGATATATGTGTTGTGGTGAACAATTACAGTTGGGCAGCGATTAAATTGCAATATTTATATTTAGGATTGTGATCATTCATGCCACAATCGCATATAGGCATTATGTCCGTAATATGTAGACCCATATCCAACTACATCTACAACTTATACTCTATCATGCGCCTAAAGGTATTAATTTTGTAACAATTAGAGTACTGCAATAAGTAAGATGATGCAATGTTGATGGTAAAACTATCATCCAAGTGTGATAAGAAAACCATTGTTTTATGCATAGCAACAATAAAATGCATGCCCTCTCCCTTGCTGTCACTTGGATGAATCACCGCAAGATTGAATCCACTACCATGAACTACTCCCTCTCAAGAACTACCTATCAATCTCGGCCAAAGAATAAAAATAGATTGGAGAGCACATGAATACTTAATTATGTAGCAAAGAAATTTCAAAAGATTTAATATGCTTCGAAGAACAATCTGATCAGAAAGTGACAATTCATCATATCACAGCAAAACACAAACATTGAGTATGGTCCCGATTATGCGAGGTACTCACAGAAACTTTATTTTGAGTCATAAGGCATAAATGATGCCATATAGCTACTGCTATCGACCAAAGGTCCTAAGGAAACTACTCACACATGGTCATGGTAGCAACAAGGTTGATGAAAATTTCTCCGGTGATGGATCCCCTCTCTCGCAAGGTTCCTAAATAGGCCTATAAATTAGATCTCCTTGGAATAGGAATTTGCAGCGGCAAAAAATTGAGGAAAAAATGGGATGGACGGTTTCATAAAATGTGGGATTTATAGGAAAAAAGATGGTCGAAAGGCAGTGGCCAGGGGCCCCACATGGCCTGTCCATACGGGTAGGGTCCTGGCCGCGTGGGGGGGGGGGCTAGAGTGGCCCCGTGGCCCCTTCTGGTGCTTGCTGGAACATTGTCCCGAAATAATTCATCTTAAATTCCCAAGTTCTTTTGAGTTCCGTAAATATTGATTTTCCGCAAATTCAGAAACATGCAGAATACAAGAACTGGCTCTGAGCAATGTATTAATAGGTTAGTCAAGAAAATAATATAAATTGTTATGAAAATATTCAAAAAGTGCATTATAATAGCTTGAAACAAATATAAATTATAGATACATTTCAGACTTATCAGACATCCATAAAAGCACAAACTAGGCCAGTGAAAATATTATGTTTGTTTAAGAAAAACATAGTGGACTCAAAGTTAACTACAAGATACCCCACGTGGTGGAAATGGTTTGAAAGTTTTAGGTTTATATTTTGTATGGAGACTGTAATATGTTGAGATTATATCCATGAGAATAGAATTTCTTAGTTTTATTAATCTTTCTTGTTAAACCAAATTATTATAAACATTTTGGTGATCTCTATCTAACTTTAAAGTGGTTTGAACATTTTGATGATTCTACTTTTTGTTGAAGTATAATTTAAGGTACCAATAGGATATTATAGAAAATGATGTTGTGAAGGATGTCGTTACAAACATGGCCCTATTTACATGTTGATTCAGTCACACACATACATGAGATTACCATGAAAACCAACATGCCAACTTCTCCAATATCAATGGTAATGTCACAAAGTGATAGAGCATGGTGTTTATAAGGTGCATAATAGAAGTTTCTCTACACTCACATTTGATGAAGTTCTTAATACGTGAACTATATGGAAATAATAGCAACATTATTGATCTATGTATGCAAATACGTGATGCGAAGCGTGGCCTGAGAAGTGGGGAGTTGGCACAAAACTAGTGGGAGGAAGAAGAAAAGGCATGTGGGAATTAGAAAGGGAATAACTCTGCATTAAAAATGGACATGTTTAGTTGGACATGATGATGTTTATTAAGGATATGGAAGGAAGATAAATTAGTAAGCATCATAGGCAGCTAATGTGTTAGCGCTACATTAATAGGAAATATAGGTAGTGGGTTACACCTATTTAGGAATCAAGGATAAATTCCATGAGAAGTCAAACAATAGTGATAATACTGCTAGCCTGCATGATAACTTCCAAGATGATACTGTCAAAAAATAGCAATAGAGAATGATGCCATCAAATATTAGGAAAACACGTAGAAAATGTGGTACATTTAGGAGAAATCTGGAGTAATCACTATACGACTAATTATTCTAATAAATATATTCTATCAAAAAGGGTTCCGCAATGCTAATTATTAGAAAATATGTAAAGAAAGGGTGAATTCCCGATAAAGAAATACAATTTTGAGATAAGGATTTCAGATTTCTAACCGAAAAGTTGTATGCCAAAGATATAGTATGGTTTATTAGTATTTCTTGAAGTTGAAATGTGGCGCAAGAAAAATAATTAAGCTAAATCTATGAACGAATCAGAATCAATAATTAAATAGATAACATAAGCATAAGAAAATCCCATTTAACTAAATTGTTTATCCACACTAACATATTTCTCTCAACATGCCACCATGCGACCTCAATATGTAGTCATGCATGGAAAAATGCCCACCACAACATGCAATCATGAAGAGGGAAATGACTATCTCAACATGCAACCATCCATAAAAATCCTATCTCAAAATGCAACCATGCATGGAAATTTATTTGGCCATTTCGTATTGTTCTAATCATATTAAATATTTTAAATAATTATTAGATACCCACTATCTTATTTCTCTTGATATAGTTAACCAATTTCTCTCAACATGGAATCATGGCAACTCACCATGTAATCATTCATGGATAAAGGCTCACCACAGCATGCAACGATGCATAGGAAAATGCCTATCTCAGCATGCAACCTTGCATGGAAACGATTTATCAATTTCCTACTATGCTACTTATATTGAATAAATATTTGATGACTATATAATTAAATAAGATTACTTTAAATATTACAATAGACTCCCATGGTACACATGGGGTATCATCTAGTTTCCCAGAGGAGGTTTACACATGTTGAGTCTGAATTGAAGGATCGATATAAATAATGGAATGCAAAAATGTAAGCAAAGTAAACTTAGCATGTACCTGATAAGTAAGTTTAGTACATAACATAGGTGAACTATCAACAACGGGTATTTCAAAATCATTAAAATGATGGTGCTCAGTGTATCATTTGCTTTTGGAACATGATTATCTAGAAGTAAACTTGGGATCACGTGCATGCATAATTTTCTTTCCGTGTTAAAACCTTGTGTTTATGCAAGTAAAAAACAGCTTTATTGACATGTGGCAACCAGTTCAAAGTTAATTTTTATACTACAATGCAATGTGGAAATAATGTTGTTTTCCTTGAATTTGATCTGATGGACCATTGTAGCTGCATTGTTTTCTCTCTGTCAGTTCCACGACCACTCGCAAGTACGTCATGGTAGACGTGGAACCACTGTATTCGTCCTTGGAGGCGACGTTGTAAGATACTGCTATGGTCGCTTCAGACTGTGATAGCACATCCCATGGTGATTCTGGATGTCGTTCCGGCCTGGTCCAGTAGTGGGAGGGAGAGGACGAGCATGTGCAAGCGGTGAACATCGTTACTACAACAAACAGAACAGCATACTAGCTACTAGTCTATAACGTAGAGTAATGTGTTTCGATCGGTCGCTAATGAGAAACTCACTATCATATCACTGTTCACAAAAGGTCATCTTCATGTCTATTAGTTCAAAGGCAATCATTGCGAACTGAAGAGAGCCAGGATCATACATATATGGCGTAGTTTTTTAGCCAAGTATCCTCTTCTGAGCCGAGAGTAGCAACCAACCGAGCATATGAACAGGAAATCATCCGATGGTAATATAGGGTACATATGAGGAAGAGTTTGCCACTCGTACTCATGATTTTTTATTCACGAGCACTACATGTCAGTCAATTGCTAACTTCTAGTTATTAGTCGGTGGAGAGTAGTTGAATCAGAGATATTAAGCGGTCCAGTATGATGGCTTCCATTGCAACACTTTGCAACATGGAGCATGGAGCGAATCCCCTTTGCAACACAACACATGTTACTTTTTTCCCGCCCTTCAAAAAAATTGTTGCACAACCAATGTTGCGAACAATAGCAACGACATCATAGTTGTCGGAACATCCCCGTCATTACCATATCACACAACCGTTTCACTGGTGACCTGGTTTACAACATCTCATCATCACCAACAGCAACGGCCTTGTGCTGGCACTGTCCACAAGGGGCGGTGTATAGGACTAGGTCACACTGTATATGAGATCATTTTAGTTGCGAATCTCAGGAAGGAAGTGTGCTCGTGGGTCTTAAAAAATGGATGCGTTTGTTCACAAGAGAACATGCTGGAAGCTTTCTTGCCATCGCCGTCATTGAGAAGGTTGAAAATGATTGCAACTGCATTGGAGATAGAGAGGAGAATGACCGGACATGAGAGGTTGGGAGAGGATAAGGTTGCCCACCGCATGCATCCACTATGAATGCCTGGTGAAAGCGTGACACATTGCACTCTATTTGGCCGGACGGCAAAGCGAGCCATGTTGCGTTCCCTAGGTTTGCAACTGGGCCCATCTAGAGGCCAACATTAGTCTTGGGGATGGCTTTTGCGCACCACATGATCAGATTTTAATATGATGATCAGGAAGGCGGTATATGCGTCCAGAATATCAATTGGTTGTTTGGAGGATTATTCTTTTTTTGCTCATGTGTATCCTCAATGGTGGGCTTGGTTGCATAAGGGCAAGAGCTATGGGGGCAGAACCATATTGCTGCTCCACGAGTACATGTAAGCAAACGGAGTTGGAACAATCAGTCAGAACCGCGTCTGAATGATTTATAAAGCCCCCGCTAAATTAATTATCCCACCTTTATTACACTCTCTCTTGCTTTTGCTTGTGCAATGTGGTATTCCCGCACTTTGTCAGGGGATAGGTGGACTGCTTTGCAGGAAGTAGTATACCGCTACAAAACCAGATGAGTCCAGTAGGTGGGATTCATAGGGATAATGCCAACCCTCCAAAAATGATTTTTTACTACTCCTTTTCTCATAATCTCAGCCAGCAGCTCAACATCAGGCAACAGCCCATCCGGCCACACCAAAGTAGCGAGCAGCCAAGCTCGAGAGCTGAAGCTGCATCCAGGCACGCCGCACACACTGGTCATGCTCCACGGCTCCATCACCAAGACCTAGCGTTGGGCGGTGTTGGAGCCACGGAGCAGGAGATGCGAGAGCACCCCAGCCAGTAACAAGGTGCGCGTGCCTCACCGATGAGCCAAGGCACGAACTGCCAACCATAGCTATTGCGCTTATGGGACGCACTGGCCGTCGGCCTGCCACACAACACTCGGAGGCGTACGATGTGGACACAAAGGAGGAGCTAAGGCATTGAGCAGATGTCGGCTCATGGTGGGATGTTCCACGCTGGTTAACTGGAATTAGCAAATTTGGCAACAAAAGTAGAAGTGAGAACTTGTTTGCACTATAAGTTACTTATTATTCCTGTTGTCTATTGTACTTTTGCACATTTGTAACTGCTAGTTCATGTTATGTTGATTAATTAATGTCGTGTGCAAATTATTTCCAAATTTGCATAAATGAACAGAAAAAATATGAGCATGCGCAGATTTTTTTGCAAGTAGTTCAAGCACTCCTCCTGTCAAACCTGAACCTATCCCAATCGTCCCAGCCAATGTGAACCTAGATCCCCTTCCCTTTACATTTGTGAGCATAATCCTCCTTCAACTAATGAGAGGACTGATAACTCAACCACAAGTAATGAGAGAGATGATACCATTATCACATTTGATGAGAGTACAAATCAAACGTGGAAGCCTATACAAGAATTTCATCCAAATCAAAATTATTGTTGATCCAGGACTTAGAATACCAATAGAAGATTATGACCCTGAAATTACAAGTGATGTGAGAAGAGCTTATTTATAGAACAAGTGAAACAAAGATATTGGGCGTAAATTCAAGAAGACAAAGGATGGTAAAATTTGCAGATCCTTTCAACTTGCGTGGTTTGACAAGTTTGATTGGTTTGAATGCAATGTGGAAAAAGAGGTTGTGTTTTGCTTCAATAAAGGAGCAACTGGTAGACTGTGAGCATCACCTTTAGCTGAGTTGGACTTTGTGAACCATTGGCAGCGTCAAGCGTGGACCATTGGCCATGCCCTAAGTCACACGGGTGCACCTTTGTATTTTTTGGCCGAGCTTATAGTGTATTCCTGTCAGAATTCAAACCGGACACCGACTCTATTTTACCTTTTCTTATGGCTCATATGCTTGTACATACTTCATGGTGATTTGTAGCCTGTCATGTCCATCTGTTGTACATGATGATGAGTATCTGTGTCGTTTGTGGACGGACTCCACCTCATAAACATGTAACGTGAGTGACATTTTAATATGCCGGCCCGTATATATCTTATATGCCGGAAGTGACTTTTTAATAAAAATAATATACTAAATTATATAGGACTCAGAATATGCATCTAACGTCCAATTTGAGGTGGTCCTAGAACAAACCAGTGTTCTCTAGGAACGATCGATCGAGCGAGCCAGTACCAAGGCAGCCCCCAAAGGCCCTCCAGTTGAGCGACAAAAAAAGGCGCAGTTTTATTGTGACTAATACAAATGTGTTCAGCTAGTACTTGGACCTAAAATAGCTAAACAAAATAAAATTGCCACGATATATGAAATAAAATTGCCATCAAGTTCAGCATGGATCTGATAGAAAATGCCTTAAAATGATCGTTGCAAAGCACTAAGAATAAAAAAAAAGTTGGTGGGAGGTATGATCGAACATAAGTTTGTCCAAATATGGAAATGACATGCATGCAAATTTACAATTGCCATTGTACATTGACTACTATTCAAAAGAATTGCCATGACAAAAACTGAACTACCATTGTCTAAATAATAAAAATGACAAGACGTTAACAATGAAAGTGCCACACTACCTATGGTAAAACTACAGTGGTCAACTACTAAAATTGCCATGGTGTAAATAACTTAAATTTTTTATGCTACCTAAATGAAACTACCATGGTCTCTTTAATAAAATTGTCATGGTATAAAATCGTCAAGGTATAAAAATAATTAAATTGCCACGCTACCTGTACTGAAAATTTACACAAGGCCAAATTAGTAAACTTTGTTCTTCTAAAAGATGGCAAAACTTATCCTTTTTTCTTTAAAAAATCAAGGTAACTTTGTGACATGGAAAAACTTGTATTGATGTATGGCAAAAGTTTTAACTACATACAAAATTATAAGAAACAAAACTACATGCTCGACCGTAAATTCTACCCTTTTTCTTCTTTCACATAATTGGTTCACAAAAAAAATATGCAAACGAAGCTATTGGCAGGGCAGATACTACCATCTTCATGGGCTGAATATCATCTGATCAACGAAGTAAAGTAGAGGCAAATACCAAGGAGATTAGTAATATCGGGGTGCTCCAACCACTATATGAACAATGAGTTCAAAAAATACCAGGAAATTTGAAGAAGAAACAACTGGGATTTGGGGTTATCAAACTTCGGTATCCAATCTACTTTCGTGTGAAATTTTGTCAAAAAAATACCAGGAAACGTATTCATGGCAAAAAAAGACAAATAATTCCTATGTATAGAAAAAAATTGTTTAGATGGATTTTAGTTCGAATTGTATTTCCTTCGCTATGGATACGTTTTCCAGTATTTTTTTGCACGAAACTTCACACTCGATTAGATTGGGCACCGTTTGATATCCCCAAATTCCAGATTTTTTTGATTTTTTAATATTTAATATTCATATAGAGGTGTGGAACACTCAGGAGCTCCCGTGTATTTCCCCCAAAACTAAGTTGTACTACTTGTTTGCAGCCATCAGTCCCAAACGCGCCAACTACTAATGAAGTTACTGGCAGCCGGCCATGAACAAATAATGTCGTAGCAAATACTGCTTGAGGACGCTGACACATGCACGGACAGCTGAGGGAGTGAACGCATGGGCATGCTCAATATGCTGCACTGGTTTTCTTTTAGACTTGCAGGTGTTGCCGACGGTGAGGAGGCGGGGGGTTCTCGTGCAGGGCGCAGAGCTGCGCCGAGCCCTGTGTGCTCATGTCAACCGCCGCCTACACACACGCCACCACGCTGCCGTGTTCTGATGTGCAAGGTGGACCGGCACCACAACCTGCCGCCACCATACCCGATGAGCAGAACCGCCTCATCGACACTCAGCAGGGAGCAGCGAGAGCACACCTTGAGTGCCCACACCCACCTCCCACCTGCCCTTGCCGACAGGGAGGACCTGACTTCCTCCATTGACCTACTTCAGTGGCACCCTTCACTGCACAAGGAGATTGGGAGGGGAACACGACGTGGAAGGCGGCATGGAGGGGGGCGACACGACGTTGATGGCTACCGTTTCCTCCCGAACCACCTCAACGAGCTGCTCGTCAGTGGCTCTTCGAGCACGCCCACCTTGGCGCTCATCGGTGGTGTTCCCTACGCAGCCTGCATCGACTTTTCATCTCCACCACCTCCTGCCTCATCCCCACCGCTACACTGTCGCGTCTCCATCGTGCTCTGCATCGTCCTAGAAATCAACAACTCGCAGCTCAATAAAAGAGGAGTGGATAGAGAGAGAGGTCGAGTAACGAATAAGGTCGAACCAGCGGCGAGCTCGCGTTCGTGCTTGACCACATGGGAGCGAACGCTTGTGGCGGCTGAGGTGCCAATGAGATTGCACGTCAAAGATTAATTGGTGAGTGCATCCAACGGTTTCTAAGATGTTCGCGTTGAGAGCGTACAAATGTGACATCAAGTGTGGGTGAACCAACCTGTGGTTGGATGGTTAGGAGAACGTTGGTATCCTCACCCCACCAGGATTTAAGTTCTAGACTTTATGGCGATGTTCGTTCAGTAGGAGAAGATGTTTCGTCGACTATGAGGTGTCTGTAGCGGGTTCCTCAATCTCAAGATGCTATGCCACTGAGTCTGTCGGAGGAGCTCATAGGGAGAGGATGTGTGTTCATAGAGATGAGTGCATGCTCGTTTATCTGAGCGACTTCGATTATACAATGTTAACAAAATAAGTAGTGTCGCATTATTGTTTATGAAAAAATAGCAGTTTTTGGATGCCGCTGGTGCCTATAAAAGCACCCGAATTGTCTTTCACCTCCGAACAGGAGCATCATGGCCATAGGCTTGCCACATCCTCGCAGGCACTTGTTCCCCGTTGTTTCCGGCCTTGTCATTTCATGCAGCAGCATCGCCATCAAAGCGACACGGCTACTGGGCTACGCTTTCTCACCCATCAAGCTCCTCCTGCTCTGCGTGGGCATGGTGGCTGTGGTGTGGGCGGTAGTGAACCACCCACGAGCGGTGTACCTCGTGGATTACGCTTGCTTCCTTCCCAGTCCCACCTCGCGTTTCCCCAACTCAACCTTCATCGAGCATGCTCGCCTCGTGCCGGCGTTCGCGGACGATCGCACTATCCGCTTCATGACGCGCGTGCTCGGCAGCAGCGGTATCGGCGACGAGACTAGCCTGCCCCCCGGCGACCACTTCATCCCGCCAGACAACAACTTGGACATGGCGCGCGCCGAAGCTGAGCTAATCATCTTCTCTGCCATCGATGAACTGTTGGCCAAGTCCGGTGTCACCCCTGACGCCATCGACATCGTCATCGTCAACTGCAGCGTCTTCGCCCCCGTGCCGTCCCTCACCGACATGATCATCAACAGATACGCGCTCCGCAGCGACGTCTGCAGCATAAATGTTTCTGGGATGGGGTGTAGCGCCGGAGTGATCTCGGTGGGACTCGCGGCTAGCCTTCTTCGTGCGTTGCCCCACGCCCACGGTGCTGCGCACGCTCTCGTCGTGTCCACGGAGACCATCACGCCCAACCTGTACATCGGCAAGGAGCGCGCCATGCTACTGTCCAACTTGCTCTTCCGGGTGGGTGGCGCCGCCGCGCTGCTGTCCACATCCAAGGACAAGGCGCGGTTTCGCTTCGCCCACCTCGTGCGGACCATCACCGGCGGCGGACAAGACAGCTCCTACCGGTGCATCTTCCAAGAGGAGGATGCGGATGGTAACGTAGGGGTCATCCTTTCCAAGGACCTGATGTCGGTGGCCGGCGACGCGCTCAAGGCCAACATCACAGCCCTTGGCCCGCTCGTGCTCCCCTTCTTCGAGCAGCTGCGCTTCGTCGCCAACAAGCTGGTGCTCCAGCTTGCCCGTCGAGCCGGCGTGAAGCCTTACCTCCCTGACTTCCGCAAGGCGTCCCTGCGCTTCGTCGTCGTGAAGCCGTACGTCCCTGACTTTCACAAGGCGTTCCAGCACGTGTGCATCCACGCCGGGGGGCGTGCAGTCGTCGACAAGGTCCAGTCGAGCCTCGGGTTGTCGGACGAGCATGTGGAGCCATCTCGCATGACGCTTCACCGGTTCGGGAACACGTCGAGCAGCTCGGTGTGGTACGAGATGGCATACGTCGAGGCCAAGGGCCGATTGCGGAAGGGCGACCGCGTCTGGATGGTTGGGCTCGGAGCGGGGGTCAAGTGCAACAGCGCCGTCTGGGAATGCATCCGTCCCGCAGCCGAGCCAGACAAGGCGTGGGCCGGATGCATACGTCGCTACCCAGTAAACATCCCTGGTCTCAACGTCAACGCGGCAGCTCAAAATGACCCCATAGTTGCAGTGTAGCACATGTCGAATGTCGGTCTCAATAAATCTCATTTGTCCTAATTCGCTTTCTCTCTTTTTTACATCTATATCTATCAATCTATCTATACCTCTACTAATTAGGGACTTCCTAAAAAATACACGTAAATAAAAAATTAAGAGCTGTTTATCATAGAGACGAGTTGTAACGGCGGATTGTTCCTAGGCTAAGAAAAAAAAAACTTGGATACAGTATATCGAAACATTTACTTGATAATATGGGGCCTAACTTGAGAAAATGGTTCCCTTAATCAAATACAAAATAATCATGCTTAAGCAAGCATATTAGAGAGCGAGACACATGATTGCATAGTATCCACCAAATGATGGTCAAACGACTCGTCCAACGTGGAGGATTTGTGGATGAAATGGAAATGATGTAGGCATCGCACACGCGGAGCATGCGAAACAGCCTGTTCTATATTTTAAAGGATCGTTCAAGGGTCATCAAGTGCTAAACTGGAATAGGGCATGGGGCGTTTGACGCTAAAGGAGCATTACTTTCCACGATGCCCTATTCACCGACACTTTTCGCCGGCGTATTTCGGATGCAAAAAAAAAATGTGTTCGATCGTCTCTACAATGGCATACGGTCCTATGATGACTACTTCGTCTTGAAGAAGGATGATGTAAGAAGAATTCAATTCTCTGGGTACGGCTTCATTGGGGATACTTGCATATGGGATGGCATAGATTCGTGGGATGAGTACTTCTGGATGTTTGATAGCACATGCAGAGATGCCAAGGTCAGATTTTCTATGGTAGTAGTCGAGCTGTTTGGACCTCATTACTTGAGACAACCAACTGTCACAGACACAGAAATGCTCATGCCACTCTCAGGAGCAAGAGGATGGACATGTACACTCAGATCTCTTGATTGCATGCACTAGATAAGGAAGAACTGCCGAAAAGCTCTGCAAGGGCAATATCAGGGTCATGTTAAGAAGCCCCGCCATTCTTGAAGCATTTGCATCATAGGATCTCTGCATTTTGCATTACCATGGAGGATGAGGGTGAATATGATGTCGGAGGTACGAAATTTGAGATCATGGGTGATCCTCCACATCAGAATCCGGCCATGTTTGATGAGTATATCCAAATGCAACCACAAATTCGACATCGAGCAACTCAACGAAGATCTGAACGAGCATCTATGGGCGGTTAAAGGGGACAATAAAAACATATGTGCGAGTTGAATTCAAATTTGAACTATTTTATTTCGAAAATTACTTGTATTGTAATATTTAATTTAGAACTGCTATCGCATTTCAAATATTTTAGCTTGTTGAGGATTTGATATGCCATTATTTTGAGTGTTGTGGACTTCAAAAAATAGAGGTGGATGTTTAGGGACAGGGTTGAATGGCGGCTCCTGTATCCTTATCCACGGACAAGTACAGACCAATCCGCATACAAATACAGTGTCCGTTTGGGGAGGGGTGACATTGGAGATGCCTTAAGTCACATAACTTATGTTCGTAGGTTTATATTTTTATTTTTTGTGAATCTGTAGGTTAAATTAATGGTTTTAAAGTTTAATTTTGAAATCTGTGCACGCCTAATTGATTGGAGTGGAGATAGAAGATATGTGTTTGCTAGATTACAAATTATATATATTCATGCAAACGAAATTTAAATTCAAAGTTTGTCGGAATAATTTTGGACGAAAAAAATCTGTGATTTACCAGAAACGATTCTTCCAGCCCCTAGAAGAAAATTCCAGCAGTGAATGTCGATTCTGATGGCAATAGGCTGAGCAGCAAGCGATTGGAAGCAGCTCCTTTCGCCAGTGTTTCCCCCTCCTCAGGTAGTACTGATCCATCAAAGGCAGGTCGCAGGTAGACACATCAAAAACCGGTCTGGTGATGCTATATATTAATACCCAAAATAGCTAACGGAGAACACTAAAACAAAGAAAGGAGAGAAGCAGTATTCATGGAGCCTAACATAGGGCAAGCCCTGGCCGCTGTCCTCACGCTGCTGGTGACCACGAGAGCACTGTGGTATCTGCTCTGGAGGCCGTATGCCATAGCTAGGTGGTTCGGGCGGCAGGGCATTAGAGGTCCGCCTTACAAATTCCTGGTTGGGTCCCTGCCGGAGTGCCAAAGGATGGTTGTCGCCGGGAGAGCCAAGGATCTGGACACCAGCTCCCACGACTGCGTCACTACGGTGCAACCCTTCTTCCGTAAATGGGCCTCCCTGTATGGTAAGTACATACCCTTTTTTTATAGAATACGCGCGAGTGTGCGTATCATATATTGATAGAAAAGAAGGGTGAAGAGCCCACCACCGTAGTGTTTACATACACAAGATTACATGTATGTAACGCCAACACCACCGGATCATACAAATTACAAAACAACTATGATCATTATGGGCCTCCCTGTATGGTAAGTAGGTAGCTCAAATGTCTCTACCTACCTACTTGATAATTACGGTCTATAAATATGCGTATTATACAGATATATGATCACATGTTTGTACTATCAGGAAAAACATTCCTGTACTGGCTGGGACCGACACCAGCACTGTGTTGTACAGACATGGAGCTGGTGAAGAAAGTGTTAACCGACAGGACAGACATGTTCCAAAAGGACTATTTGAACCCAAGCTTGGATCCAGTTCTGGGGAACGGGGTCGTGTTCGCAAACGGAGACGACTGGAAGCGGCGCCGCAAATTCATCCACCCTGCTTTCAACCAAGGGATGATCAAGGTCAGTTTGTCACTGAAATTGTCCTCTTTTGAACGTACTGGAATGACAAATCTCAAGAGGGCATTAGGAGTTTGAATATATGTTTTGTGTTCAGGCCATGTCAGAAATAACGTTGGAGTGCACACAGCGGACAATGGAACGGTGGCGCGCAAAAATTCAAGAGAGCAGCAAGCAGCAAACCGAGATAGACATGAGTCACGACTCTGACGAAATAGCCATGAGTGTCATTGCACGAATGATGTTGGGCAAGAACTACATGGAGGCCTGGGAGGTGCTGGTCGCCGGTAAGGAGCAGTTGAAGCTTGCCACATATGCTTTTGCGGATCCTCCGGTACCTGGATTCAAGTAGGTAGCAAGAAAATCCATGTACTACCAAAGTTTGAATTAAATCGATTGAATGGATATAGAGCTTGAAACAAATTAATATTGGTTGATTCTAGGTACCTGCCCACACGTCGCAACCGTCGGACATGGCAACTTGACAAGCTTGTGAGAAGCAAGATCTCACGAATCATAGAGGCACGACTTGGTAGCAGCGTCTATGAAGACGACCTGCTGGGGCAGATGCTGCAGCTGCAGGCATGTAGCAAGACCCAGACTCTGAGCATCGAGGAAATGGTCGGCGAGTGCAGGACCTTCTTCGCGGCTGGGTACGATACCAGCGCCAGCCTCATTACCTGGGCGATGTTCCTACTGGGCAGCTACCCACAGTGGCAGGAGATGGTCAGGGAGGAGGTCGTCCGGGAATATCCTGCTCACCACCTGCCCTTAGTTGATTCCCCTGGCAAACTGAAGCTGGTATGATCTGCATATAATATCTTCTAGTATCTAAAATATAACTTTCATAAACCATGAGCAATTTTATAGGTTATACCAGACCTTATCAAAAAATATTTCATGATATAAATCTAATTGAATTGATTTTGTATTATAGATAAGTATAACTGTTTTGTAAAACAAATTCAAATGTTTAACTTTAAAAAAATGTTACATACAATATAATTTGCCAAGGACGTATAGATGGACCTTAAATCTCATGCATGCATATATCCATGTCCATAGAACCAATAAACGCCATGGTGACTTGCAGCTTAACATGTTGCTCTTGGAGACACTGAGGCTCTATGGCCCCATAGCTTTCCTACAGAGGAAGACTTCCTCAGACACCACCCTCGCGCACATGAAGGTGCCGAAAGGAACTATGATAACAATACCGTTGGTGATGTTGCACCGGGACAAAGATGTCTGGGGGCCTGACGCCGACATGTTTAACCCCATGAGGTTCCAGAATGGCTTCTTGAAGGCCGCCAAGCATTCGCACGCGCTGTTGGCCTTCTCATGCGGTCCTAGGGTCTGTGCTGGGCAGAATTTCGCCATGGTTGAGGTGCAGATCGTGATAGCCACCATCCTGAAGAGTTTCTCCTTCTCCCTGTCCCCTACTTACGTGCACAAGCCCAGCAATTTCATCACTCTGACGCCCAGGTACGGGCTCCCTCTCATCGTGAGGAAACTGCAGCAGGCTGTGTGATCATCCTACGACATCATACTGGAGCTCTTTTTTTGTTGCGAAAATCATACTGGAGCTCTATAGTGTGATATGTCATGTACTACACAATAGTGTACTAAATAATATACCCAGCCACTAGCATGTATTTGAAATGTATTGTTATGTCACCATTTTCCTCCATGCTACATATATGTTTATAAACTTGTACGATATGATACTGATATCTATGCAACTAGCAATGTGACCCGCTGTCATACCCTGTGTGTTTTAATCTTGGAGGGTTTTCTGAGATAACTTATGGCATGTAATCCAAACCTATGCTAGTTTTAACTAGGTGAGTTTTAGTTATGTATGTCAAATTACGTGGTAATAGGAACGGAATGATGCATGCAATCGAGGAGAAGAAAAAAAATAACAGTAGAGTATTTTCTGCAAAATCACCGCTCCCCACCGACCTCACGTGACAATGTCCAGCAAAAAACCGGCAGCTGGCTAGTCCAGTGGCCGACATGGCCAGTTTGTGACCAATCTGCACCTGCCTCGCAAGTTGAGCGACGGGTTTTCCAGTTTTGCGAGTTCAGTGACTAAAGTGCACCCCCTAGACAAGTTGTGGTACCGCAGGTGCCATTTACTCCTATCTTGGGTAACTATTTGTTCCCTCTATACCGCCTACCCAACAGAGAAATACAGTGTTGTGCATTTCAAAATTCATTTCCGTTTTTGGGTAAATATTTTTCCAAAGAAAAGATAAGGCTATCTTTGGTAGTAGATGCTGCTGCAATAATGCTCATACACATGACTCTTGTAAGGATTCTACAATCTTGTAGGGATGTCCGCCTCGGATGTGGTCAAGATCATCATTGCAAACTATTCCCTCTGTAAAGAAATATAAGAACGATTTAGATCACTACTTTAGTGATCTAAACGCTCTTATATTTCTTTACAGAGGCAGTACTAGTTGATTTCTACCCTAATAATTTGTAGCTACGCTGAAGGCGAAAGTACCCTTGTGAGCTCGAGCTCAAATGAGCTCGGAATAAATTTCGACAAATATTCTAAGTGTTTGCAAATTTTCATCATGAGATCACATTCGTGGCAAAAAAATTCAGCATTTTTGGAGCATCGATTGTTAGGCTGAAGGCTTTTCACATGAAATTGTAACAATGGACCTCCATCTTCACATCAATGCTTAATAGAGCATCCATTACCGAGACTGAGATTTGCAGATGAATTAAACTATATAACTGCCATACACCAGGAAAAATTCTTGCACACAAATGGTTGAGTTATTCAACACGCACAACAGTAATAGACAGTGTCGATTATAGTTTACGAGCTCACGCGAATTGAATACATACAATATTTGAAAGCATTAACGCATAAAGTCATAGCACAATTCAATCTTACACCACGAGCAAGTGCCTTATCATTCAAAAGCCATAAACGAAATAGTTTGGCAATCTAAATATCGTGGTGCATGAACATATGTGTGTTGGGCAAATCCACTTCAGGCATATGCATGGACCGCATATATGCCTTCCACTCCAAGCGGCGACCTGCATAGACAGCAAGGTGTTAGTAAATCTTGAGAGTGGTGCAAGTAGTACTGACTGGGAGTTGGAAGTTATCGACTTACATACAAATACAGAGATCATGGGTCATTGTTGCGGAGAGTGTGCTGCCACTGCGTACCAACAAGTTCAGAGCTTTGACGCAGTAACGTCAGGAAGTCACGGGTGATTTGTTGGAAGCATAGATTCTGGAGGGGCAATAGGAACTCAAGGCCAGGTGGGATCTCTGTCATGCTTTTTAGGTTGCCGAGTACTAAGTTTTCCAGAGTCGCCATAGCACCTTGATGTATCTCTAGCCTCTTCAGGCCAGGCACGTCCCAGATAAAAAGTCCCTTCAGCTTTGGAAACCACCCCGTGAGAAACTCCAGCTTCTCTCCGTTGTATGCTTTGTCGAGACATAGATCCGTCAAATTTGCCAACTGGGAAAGGGATGACAAAGGATCTTCTCTCAACTTCGACCAGGATAGACGTAGTGAATACAAGTTCGGCTCCATAGCTTGAAAGAGAGAAGACTCCCTCAACAATGTCCGTTCTGCTAATCGTCCTCTCAAATTTAGCTTTTGCAGGCTAGGTGGGAGGCTGATCAACATGAGAACATAATTCTCATCAGATGCACCCACACATAGATAAGACAAAAATGGCATTTGTACTAGAGACTCACAGAGGCGTCCACAATAGGTTCTCTTCACATTCCATATCCTCAAGCTTCTTAGCCGCCTTAGCTCCCCTAGCTGTCGAATGGACCCATCCTACACTTCCAATGCTTGCAGTGTTTGCATACTTGTTAGGTTGCCAAGCCCAATAGGAATGCATACACCTCTAGCAAATCGAATATGTCTTGTTGGAATAGCTTTCTCAACAAATAAGTGCCTAGCTAAGCTTCTTCAGCTTAACAATCCCTCCAGGTAGCTCCTGAATGTCTGATATAGCAAGGTCCAGTGTCAACAAATTCGAAAGTCTCTCGATAGATTTCGGGAGAAGCTTCACTTTGGAGTACCGCAAGCCTAAATGGCGGAGATTAAAAATATCACCAATAGCATCAGGGATCTTCTCAATGGGTAGACCACTTAATTCTAGCACTATCGTATGTCTTGACTACTCAGATAGTAGAGCTAGTAGGGTGAATGATGGCATGCTTTTCTCTAGTGTAATTAAAGTTTGAAGTCTGTGTAAACTTGAAAATGGTTGCTCAATATCCTTCTTTACTTTATGCACTACCAACTGACAACCATCTCTCTGAAGAGAACCCCCACATTTATCCTCCTCATATATAACACCAAAACTATCCTTCTGGCACAAATCAACTGCTAGTTCACGTATGATATCGTGCATTCTGAATCTGTTCATCCTACCAAATGAGTTCCTTCCAACAAGTTGAAGCATGTTTCTATTGACCAACTCCTTAACATAGCTTTCTGCCACTTCTTCTAATGTGCTGGCACCCATCTCCACGATGAGGAGCTGCAACTGCCTCCCGGGTCGCTCGCACGGGCGACTCCGGAGGCCTCCCCGCCGCCGCTCAGAAAACTCCCCATCACCGACCAAGCCCACCCGCCGCCGCCGGAGGAGGCCATCGGTGCTGACGGCGGCGGCGGGGCTGCATGTTCGTTCCCTTCCCATCCATCCCTCTACCTCCCATCCCGATCAGAGATTTGACCGTGGCTGATATACATCGTCGATCTGACCGCACGCCCGTTTTGGCTGCTGCGTTGACGAGGTGTGTGGCGGCCGGTGTGCTGCGTTGGGTGCCTTGGAGGAGGCTGACGGTTTAACTGCATCTCGCCATGGTGCAGGCCGCGGTCCGCGGCGGTTGCGTCCTTGCGGCATCGCTGGCTGGCTTCATCCCCTGCTGTGATGCAGCCATGCGCCTCCTCACAAGTGGAATTGGTTGTAGGCTCCCGGTGTTCGCTGGCGCTTGAGGCAGTCTCTGCTTGGCGGCTGCACGGGTGTAAGATCCTGACCGGGGATGTGCTGCTAAAGTTGTTGGTTCCGGCTTGGCCTAGCGGACTGCTCCCAGGTGGTGATTGCTTCAAGGTTGGAGCTAGAACTGCATGGCGGCACCGCGGATCTTTGATTAGTGGGTTGTGGTGGACACTGATTGTTTCTCTGCCCATAATCATTGGCTGCTGCTGGCAACTAGCATTGGTGTGGTTGTGGGAAGCAGCCGGAAGGCTCCTTCATGAGTTTTGGCGGCTCTCACTTCCGTCAACTTGTTTTCAACGGCATGATGCAATCTGTGGATGATGACTTGACGCAAAGGGATGGGTGTGCAGAGATGACATTGTGCTTTAGCGCATGTGATTGCTGGGATCATGGAAAAGTGATGGTGACAACACAATTAACTTCGATTTGGTGGTGCTTCTCGAGTACCCCAGTATGGAGCTCCATGGTGAAAACTAAGGTTTGAACTGAGATGGTTTTTACCTGGCAATGACGATGTTTTTGCATCGTTACCTTGTTGAAGGCATTGTTCGGATATGCTTGGACTTGTTCTTCAGGGTGAAAGCTCAGAATCTGGCCGTTGATGGTTGGATCAGGTGACGACGATACTTGAGTGTCGTTTCCTTCATGAAGGTGTTGTTGTTGAAGAAATTTTCTCGTCGTCAGTGTGTGTCAAAAGATGTTGGTGCGGATAAGGTCATTGTTGTAGTTTGTCGATCGCTGTATTGATCACTTTGGGATTCTTTTCTTTTTTCCTCGCTTAGGCATAGCTTTGGTCTTAGCTTTGGTCTTAGCTTTGGTCTTATATGACTTTGCTACTTGTTGGCGTGTTTACGTGTGTGTGCGTTGGTGTCGGCTATGTGCATCCTAGCTATGCAGAGGCCGGGTGTGCGCTCATTGTGTTTATATCTTCTTGATGCTTCATTCTGAGTCAATAAAATTCATCCTTTATCGAAAATCTCCACGATGAACCCCTCCGCCATCCATAGTCGTAAAAGCTTTTCTCTATGGAAAAGATAGTCTTCTGGAAATAAGCTGCAGTATAGGAAACAACTTTTCAAGTGTGTTGGAAGGTAGATATAGCTCAGATGCAACACATTCCTTATGTGGTCGAGCCTTGAGTTATTAATTATCTCCCAACTCAATTGGTCATTTATTCTTTTCCATTCTTCAACGGTTTTCTCACGCACATGCAAGAGGCTGCCAATTGACACAATAGCAAGAGGCAATCCTTTGCACTTGCTAATTATTTCCTCGGACAAAAGCCTCAACTCACTACCAGAAAACAGACTTTTCCCCACGGCCAGGAACCGACAGGAAAATGCCAAATCCCGTTAGGAAAATAATTCCTGGCGGTTACCCGACAGGAAAATCCCGCCAGGAATACAATGACAGGGAAATTGAGTAATGCCTGACGGCCGGCCGACGGGAATTATTTTCCTGACGGTTGTTCCTGTCGGCCACCCTCAGGGAAATCTTGATGCCGTAAGTTTACAGGGTCCCCTTGTTGTGACGGCCAACCTACAGGAAAACTAGCTCAAAGAAAAACAAATTATGTTGAGCCTGTAACTTATTTCGGGGGATCCATATTCAGCATGTAACTGACAAATACGTACCCTTCTATAATTACAAATTTATTAGCAGGTATCAATGGTCCACGCATAATCCCAATAAACTTAAATCCACATCATATCTTCATACAAGCATCCAAAATCAGTATAAACATAGCACATGTCTATCCATTAATCCGTGAATGATTGAACATATCGTAGTTGACATCTGAAAATTTTACTTGCTCAAAAGCAGGAACAGGACAGTTGTATGCATACATGCCACCACCACTACTCGAAATACGCACCCATGGCATTGTACAAAGCAATGCAATGATAACAAGAGACTCATGTTTCTAAGTCAACTGGTTCACGATCTGGAGCATCACCTACATCTTCATAAGTTTCTAAGTCACCTATGCTACCGCCATGTTCTCACCATCATTGTAGACTCCAGTGTTGCCATTGCCGACGTGGTCGCCCATAGCACCATCCTCCAAGCTAACAGGGAATGAACCAGTTTTCCTGCAAAGTCATGTACGCCATTAACGGGAATAATAGTTTATTGAAAGGAACAGGAGATGATGACCAACATCCATCACCATAAGAGTTGTTATCCTCTTAACTCTTTCAAGATTCATCTTTTTGGCATATCTATACAATAGATCCTACAGCCATGTGAAACATACATTTTTTATATTTTAAAGTGGCTCCAGAACATAATTTGGTGATGATAATTTAAATACCATGACAATATTGAACAAAACACTTAGCTAATCCAGAAGGTTGGCAAAAAGGATGTTCATTTAGTATTTCTTTGTAAATCTTACATATGGCATATGGCAGCAATAATGTAATCATTAGATGTTATACTACGTTTTAGCGTCTTATAAAATATAATGGTAGGTGCAAATAATACTAACCGGTAGATTCAAGTTTGAACTTGTGGCCATTAGGAGGGCATTCTTAACGAGGTCTTGGCCCTCTTTGCCCTGATGAAAAATGTGCAATCTCAGGATTCCAATCAAGGAGAGATGATTTTTTTCAGAACAACTAAAGATTTCTGAAAAAGTAAAGTGTACTTGCAGCCGGTGGAATAACATTTTTTTATCTAAGCAAATGACCAAGAGCTTAAGAAATTGCATTTAAACTAACATGATTGGTGAAGATTGTATTTCAAGGAAGTAAAATAATTAATGGGGCTATGTACATGTTGGGGCATACAATGGCTCCAGATTCGATGCACAAGTGCCAAAGACTGGACAAGAAGATCTGAACTAAATCATGCCGTCAAAGAAGGTCCAGCATGCCATAGACCCTTGAGTAACTGAGGAATATGACCGCCGGTCTACATACATGATGGAAGGAACACAAAAATTAGATAGATATGCATGTGCATTAGTTACCTCATGCTGCTGACCTATGAGAACTTCATAAAGAAGACGCATGTACTCCTCATAGTTTTCGGCATCCATGGGCTTGCACCTGACTCGAAACACACACACACACACACACACACACACAGAGGGGACGTGCTTCCTCACTCTTCCAGCAGGCTGTATGCGAACAAGTGCCTAGTTCATTGCCGCATCCAAGGGATGACAAGTTCCAAACGACAAGGTGCTTGCAACCGAATATGGGTTCAGGAGAAGAAAAGAGGAATAGATTAGTGGTGCTGATGCATACGAGGAGAGATAATTACCTCAACACAAATAAGTAATTTACCAAATAAATAAGGACAACAACAAATAATCAGATAAAAATCAACACATCATAGTATTTGTGAGGTAATTACCACATCAATACAAGCATGTATATTGCCAAAGTGTGAGGGGTACCTGGGACAGGTTTTGCCTTGCCCTTCACTGCATCTATGATATGCGCCTTCCTTCCTTCCACCACAAGATTTCTAAATATGAGAAACAGTACCTACAAAAGACAGGCAGAATTATGCAAATAATTACTTACATTGCCAACTAAAGATATGATTAGGATGCTTCTAAAACTGAACGCTTACTGCCAAAATTATTTCTCAAGTGAGGCAATATCTTAAAGTTGTACCAGTGGGCTGGGCTGCAGCTTCAACAATGGCTCCACAATATGGCAGAATCAAGCTACAAGAAATTAATCATGGGAAAAGAATAAATATTTGACATAAATACCACTGACAAAGCAGCTATAGGCCCCGTCTTCACAAGCAGTACATATTCTAAAAGCACATATCTAGCAATGATACAAGAAGCACTTCAGTTTTTCAATGATATAAACAAACGTGAGTGCTAATAACACACCCAACAGTAGCTCCTAAAATTTTGTGATACGTGAGATAACAAAACTCTTCCTAGCATACTGAAATAGAATAAATCAACACACAGAAAACAGATAGAAGGGCCCCCTTATTTTCCAACTCATAAGCCTAATCTTTTCACCAATGAGCCAGCAAAAGAAGGAAATCAAGATCTGGATGTCCTAAGATCTAGATTCTACATAAATTGTATGAACAACTAAAGATCCCTTTGTTTTTTGGATGACCGTGGTTGGGACTTACCACAAAAAAAATGGATCTCCTGGCTTGGACAAAATGGAGAGGAGGAGACCACTGTTGTCACGTCAGAGGAGGAGGAGGCGGAGGCGGTTTGCTGGATGTGCAACATGAGACTTACCCAGATCTGGAGCAGGGAGCACAAGGTACAGTCATCGCGTACAGGGCGGCCGTGTTGGGGTGGAGTGGGCCGATGGAGGTGGGATGCAGCAAGGGGCGGAGCTGCAGGCAAGCGACGGCGGAAGTCAAGGGGATTAAAGGCGGGCGTCGGTGGCGGACGCAGGTTGACCCGGGCGGCGGTGGTGGAGGTGAGAGACGACCAGCAGTGGAGGTTGGGAGAGTGGAGGGCGAGCGGCGCCGGAACGATTTAGGGCGGCGGCGCCGGCCTGGAAGTTTGAGGAGGGCGGCGGCCATGGAGCAAATGTGAGATGGAGAGAGGGGACGAAGTGGGGAATTGTTCTAGGGATTCTATTCATCTCGATGGGCCTTTTTTCCTGTAGGCCCATACACACAGGAAAATTGGCGGGATGTTTTCTTCCTGCCACGCGGAAGTTTCATTTGAGGCGCCAAAGCGAAAAAAATCGCGCGAAGTAAGAATTTCCGGTGCCAGAGCCCGTTTCGCGGTAGTGAATTGGCGGGCTGGGCCTCAAAAAAATTTTCCTGTGGGCCGGACTCTCAGGAAAACAGGCAATTTTCCTGGGGGCCAAAGCTAGCCCGTCAGGAAAACTTATATTCCTGTGAGGGGCTTCGGGGCTCACAGGAAAATTCGTCACCTACAGGAAAAGTACAGTTTCTGGTAGTGACTCGTCAGGATAGTGATGGCTTGTTTCTTTTGGAAAATATTTCTTACAAAAAAGATCCCAAGCCTTATCTTCTGGTAAAGGTTCAAGTGTTAATATGTGTCCTTGAGAAGCAAGTGCGGCAACATCACCCTGTCGTGTTGTGATTATCAATCTACTTCCCTTATCATTACAAACAAGTGACCTAGACAAGTCTTCAAATGCATCTGGGGTCCAAACATCATCTAATATGATCAAATACTTCATTTCCTCTAGACATCTCTTCAGTGTCTCTTCAAGGCTTGTGATGTCCATCGCTGCAATGTTTGATGGACTACTGACTTTATCTTTGAATAGTTCCTTGATTATATTCCTCAAGACATCTTCTCTAGAATAAGTTTGAGAGATGGAGACCCATGCATGGCACTGAAATTTCTCTCTCTCTCTCTCTCTCTCTCTCTCTCTCTCTCTCTCTCTCTCTCTCTTTCCTATAGACATTTGAAGCTAAAGCTGTTTTGCCAAGCCCACCCATTCCTATCAGTGTTATCAGGGAACGTTCCACATCATGACTTCCCAACCACTGCTCAAGTTTTCCTTTGTTTTCATCCACCCCAACTAGATCTTCATCAAGGGAACGTGAGATGTTTGCTAGATCTTGAGACTTCTTGATCATGTAATTCAAGCTGCCAGTATCTTCATTGTTTATCATGGGAACCCATCGGGTTTTCATCTCTGACAGGTGTGCAAGGTCTTTCTCTATTTCCTTCACTTTGGAAGATATCTGATTCAAGGAATGCAGAGATCTTGGTTTTCTAAGCCCTTTCTTCAGGTAGAAGCAACACCCAGTATCATGTTCCCGACCAACTTGATACATGTACTCATCCACCATATCCTCCATCGCATGTGCTACCTTGCGCACCTCATCCAACCAGCCCTCATACACATGATTGTGGCGGTTTCGAATGTCCATTTGACACAGAACATCATGCACTATACGAAGCTCCCTAACAACGCGGCCCATGCTGCCCTATAGCTCCATTAGTCGGGTTGCATACCTGGAAAACTGAGCACTGGCCTGATGTGCTGCCCCATTTGCCAAGGCTACTCCGATCTTTTCAATGACCAGAAGAAGCACAATTTCAGCCATTACTTTCTCAAGAGTTGTTGATGCCTCACTGTTGGTTGGTGGGCAGGCTGGATATTTTCCTGATTATCTCCAGGATGTCCATCTGTAAAAATGAATCAAGTGATGCATTAATTAAACTATTAATTAATACTCCCTCCGTCCGAAAATACTTGTCATCAAAATGGACAAAAAAGGAATGTATTTAAAACTAAAATACATCTAGATACATCCCCTTTTATTCATTTTGATGACAAGTATTTTCGGACGGAGGGAGTACATTTTGCAAGCACTTGCCATAAACGTACCTACCACAACGGAAAGGTGAAATAAGCATGCTACACTATAATTAATGGACATTATAATTCCTTCACTGTTGTTCTCTTGGTGCTAAAAGAATACTACTCCCTCTGTTCCTAAATATAAGTCTTTGTAGAGATTTCACTCTAGACCACATACAGATGTATATAGATGCATTTTAGAGTGTAGATTCACTCATTTTGCTCCGTATGTAGTTCATAGTGAAATCTCTACAAAGACTTATATTTGGGAACGGAGGGAGTAATTCGCATGCAGTAGATTACTAACAGATCGAGCATATATACAGCTTCTGGGGCGAAGGAGACAGTTGGAACGCAAGCTAAGTAACATAGAAAATAAATTCAATCTGACACGCCTGCCCTGTAATGACTCCAATTCGATCATGGGATTGGTCTAAACTGGTTCTAATTAAGTAAGTGTCATGGCTGGTTGCCGGATCGGAGGAAACATGACACGCAATTCAGATTCCTATTGGGATATCTGCGCCGTGAAGATGAACTGGACTGTGTTAAGCCAACTGGTGTGGTCGTGAGAGGCTCACCTGAGATCAAGGCGAACCACGGTGGGAGGTCGATGGTGCCGGCGGCACATGCGGGTCAGTGATTCGTCGGAGAAGATGCGGCGATCTCCTCTCAGAGTTTACACTTTCAAACATACACACGCGTCCATGGTGGCTAAGTTGTGCGCCTCAACTTGTGTAGCATATTGCTGTGGCCTTCATTCTCTCCTAAAAACCGGCCAGAAATTAACCCAATGACTGAGTCTCGTTTGGCATCTTGGGAGAACACTACGTACCACCTACCAGCTGCAAGTTGTGTGGTGTTAGAGACAAGGAAGACTTGTGTGGTGTCAAGCACGGTAATGGGAAGGAAGCATCTTCGGTCGGGTACAAACAAATCGACGTCCTATTCTGATACTGCTGTGCTCCCTGAGGTTCACACAAAAGTGTCACTTTTTACTTAAGTTAAAACATTAAATACTTTGGCCATCGATGTCGTTTTTACTATCTAGTATATATCAGAAACTTTAAAAAAAAAATCAGGTGCATAGATTTGTCTCGAGAAGTATTCTTGAAATATCATTTGTTTTGGTTGGCCGTTATACATATGTTGCACCATAAGCCAGTGGCTGAAGACTCAAATTACATCTTAAAGACATTGTCCATATGCCCACACAATCTTTATTTACCCCCTTGAGTTAGACGATCCAAAATGTAAGACCGTCTACGAAAACCCATAGGAGCGGACGAGCTCGCGCGCTCCTGGAATCTATACACGCTCGTTCTCGTAGGGATATGGGCCGCCTCAGGTACTTTCAGATGTATATACGTTGTCTATAAATGACGGTGGGCTTTGCAGTCAGGAAGTACTCTTCTCAGCTAACCCATCAAACAATATATTCTGGAGAGCACGCTGCGTCAAATTCCCGTACACCGATCAAAGAAAAATAATATTGTAAAACGCACATGCAAATGCAAATTAGCAGGTACATGGAAACACAACATCGTGTCCCCGCCCAACACAGCACATGCAATGCAACTTGGCACACCAACTACAGATCACGAGATTACATACATAAACTTTTGGGTAGTAAGGGCATCTGCAAACCCGCAAATTTGTTTCGACAGCCGTCCATGGACATAGGACCAGTCCATTGATACGGATGTGTGAGCCGGCCATTCAGACCTAGCAATATATGTCCGGTTACATTTCAAATAAAATTCGAAGAAAATTAACATGTTTGATTCAAACTCAAACAAATCAGATTCTTTTACATAAAACCGAATGCTTTTTCATCTAAACCGGAGCAAATTATTTACATTTAGACATTTTTCTATTAGACCATACTCTAAACCTACAATAAAATGACTGTTGGGGCCCATTTCCCAACTCCGGCTGGCCATGAGCCCCAAAAATGAAGCTTCACCTGCTGTTCAATAAGGAGTTAGTTAGGTAGAAATTCACTTTGGCACATGGGAGTATATGCTCCTGCCATCAAAAAATATATTTCAAAATGTCGAAAAATTCCGAACACAAATTTGACATGCACATCTCAACATTGTATGTGCACACGCCAAGTTTCATGAAAAACCGACATTTTATACGCCTTGTGTAAAAAAGACAAAAAAAGTCTCATGAAAATCCTTTTTAATACTAAATTTTGTCTTTTTTTGCATGTGACACAAAAATTGTCGGTTTTCTACCAAACGAGTTTGTATGCACGTAGAATGTCAAGATGTACACGAGAATCATTTTGTCAGAATTTTGCGAAATTTCAAAATATATTTAAACACATTTTAAAATCCAGGAGCATATGCTCCCATGTGCCAAAACGCCACTCTCGTTAGGTAGAACTTTAATACATAAACTTGCACTGGATGTACACATACTCCCTCCTTTCCGGTTTATAAGGCTTATTTTAAATTTTTTGTTTTTCCAATTTAGAGGGCTCATCTCCATCTCATTTTTAGTTTCCAATGCGCATTAAATCTTTGCATGCAAGAATTAAAGAGGAACACACCAAGGCATGTAATGTTCCCACTCATCTACTCCCTCCGTTCCTAAATGTAAGTCTTTGTAGAGATTTCATTATGGACTATATATGGATGTATATAGATGCATTTTAAGTGTAGATTCACTCATTTTGCTTCGTATATAGTCCATAGTGGAATCTCTCCAAAGACTTACATTTAGGAACGGAGGAAGTAGTGGCCAAGCATGCATGCACTGCAATTAATCCAAATTAATGCATGAGTTTAATTAGGGTAGTTTTATAAAGTACGAGATACATTCCTCCACTCACAAAATGTCTTGGTTGATGAGATTTGAGATTTGAGCCTTATAAACCGGAAAGGAGTAAGTATATACATAAACTTGAAATTGACATAAATCGATCCTACAACTTTGTGTTTCGGGTACTTTTGAGTACATTTATGTCATTGTCGTTAACTCTCCATCAATAATTTTTGCATATGAGCTGTTATGGTTCACACCCTATCACTTGGACAAAAGTTGTTATGTGAAAACATCTGCATATGAGCATCTTCTGAAAAATGGGCTCACAGAATTTTCCATAACCGATTGACCAGGAAAAATGGTGATGAGAGAAGCACTCACACAGTAAACCCGTGCAACACACATTGTAGATTGAAGACAATTTTCCGGATTAAATATATATAGCATTACATAACATTAACCAGAAATAGCATGTGGTGCAGTGGCTACTGCCGGACACGTGCGACACTCTTGAGTTCGAATCCAAAATAAAATATCACTTCAATTTTTTCAATCTAATGAAAAATACCAAAATCAAGAAGAAAAAAACACTTGTTCAAACCTTGATGCAGCGTTTTGGTTCCAAATCAATTATTCTTCTCAAGAGTATAAGTAACGTCTTTCTCCACTATTGACAGAAACTACCAGGTGGTGCAGCGGCTACCACTTTATTTTTGTATAATGGTTTTCCTTTCTTTCCTTGATACTGACAGGTGGGACTCACACGTAGGTATTGCGCGTGTGCCAGCTGAATTAACATAGAGTTAATGAATACACCGGAAATGTAATCAAACGTACCCGAAATACAAATTGTAAGGCCGGCTCGTATCATTTTTTCAAAATTTATGTATGAATCTACACTGAATGTAATTAACGACCAGGAGGCAAGCTATAAAAATGTAATTGATTCTTCAATAAGCATCAGAGGGAGCGTATACAGAAAAGGTCCAGTCAACCTGAGGTATCGTATTAAATGGCCCCACCCCTTGTTGGACACCTCGTTCTGTAGGACCTGTACCACCAGTCCACTAGTACATCATGGTGGAATTCCTTAACGGCAGTGCATCGTTCCGTCAAGTCGAGTATACGGTGCCACTACGGTGTATCCGCCATTTATTGCGCTAATACGAATCTGCATTCCCATCAGTCATAACTGCCACCAGCCACGTGACCTTGCTCCATTCGCTCTCATACCAGGAGCGCGCGCCCGAGCACGCTATCGCCGCTCTCAGACCGTCTAGAACTATACTGGTCAAAACATTTCTATGTGTGATCTTCTATATGGAAATAATTAGTAACCTTGAAAATAAAAGAACAGCGCCACCTACATTATTCAATACATGGAAATTCTGCGCCAAAGCATACTAGTTTGCCGCCTCCTCACGCAGCCGCCTCTTCCCTAAAAAAACTTTACTTTTTTTTGCGGGGCCCTAAAAAAACTTTACTGGTCCTCTACCTCCCGTCGGCACTGCAGCTGTTCCGCCTCGTCTCTGGCGGTCTTAGGGCCACGATGGAACGGCGGATCCTGGCCTTTGCCGGCGGGAGGGCTATGTTTTTAGATGTTTCTTCGAGTTTTTTAGGCTTTGTGTCCTGTTTAGAAAGGCGAGACGGTGACGGCTCCCTGGAGATGGAATAAGATTTTAATTGCCTAAAAATATATTTAATTACTTAAATATACCTAACTTACCCTGAAAGATGCCAATTTTTTACATGGATGATGTAACGGTATCTACTGAGCATACAAAAAAAAATTCAAGGCCAAAGGATGAAGCAGCAGTCACATCGACTGCAAGCCTGCCATGTTTTCTCTTGAAACCACAATTCTTCCGCGGATAACTTATGTTTGGGGTTGAGTCTTGGCACCATCATGTTTGAAATTCCTCCCCTTCTCCTCCACAAGGCCTAACATAGACTAAAGTCACAAATAGGATTTTGAACCTAATTTTGCAAACTTTTCCTTGCATTTTGCAGAGTCTTTGTGTTGAAACCATATTTTGTCATGGCAAAAAGTGTAATTAAGATTGCCTTAAATTAAAGGTGGTCAGCATGAAAATTATTTGCCTCGTCAAAACGAAAAACTTTGATTTTGGATCATCTTCATCCGAGGTTGTATGCAATTTCCACAGCCAAAACAGTGCACCCCAGCGAATACCCATTTTTGACGAGTGTAGCACTCGGGAAAGACACCCTTTTGCAGAGTGTAGCGCTCGGGAAAGCATTTTTTTTGCCGAGTGTTTTGTCCACGACACTCGGGAAAGCACCTGTTTACCGAGTTTCACTTTTTTTTGCCGAGTATTTTTCGATGACACTCGGCAAAGACATGTTTGCCGAGACCCTGATGAAATGCACTCGGCAAAAATGATTTTTCCAATAGTGATTGTAGAAGGGTTGGCAACTAGACTTTGTTTTAGTTTGCCACATTTTGTAGCTACTTCCTATTCAGGTAATTTACTTTTGTTTTCATTTTTGGACCATGGACATTTGCCATGCTCTCTTTTTTACAAAACTTATTTCTCTAATTTTTCATGTGAACAGCAGAACCATTTTTTCAAAATTCGTAATTTTTTTATGAATGCCCAGTAGAAAACGCCCAGCCTAGTAGAAGACGGGGGCAGGGCAGGTCATATTGGTCTTCATGGCCTGGTTCGCTGGTTTGATCCCCCAAGGGGGAACGGATGGTTCGCTAGAGATAAACCCCGCAGCTGAAGTACCCCAGTTATTCATACCCTTAATTTTTGTTGAGAAGCCAGGAATATGACTATTTTTGCATTGTAGCAACTCCATCTGTTAAAATTATATGAGAGTTGCATGCTTTCTTGATGCGGGGAGTAAGAAAATAAGATGACTTTGTTCCATTTCAGAGTATACAAATTTTATTAAACCAATATGAAAACTGCTTCCTGTTCCACCCATAGATGGCCCGGCCCAGGTAAGAGCGCCTTCGGCACCAGTTAACAAAATGCCCGTTTAGCCCTAAAAAATGCATGGGCGCCGGGGAGCGTCTATGTCTCGCGTTCAGCGAGTTGAGGCTTCCGACTCGCCAAAGCGCGTGCAAGCATATGGGCCGGCCCAGTTCGTGGTTTTTTCACATTTTTATTTCATTTTTTGATTCCATTCTTTACTTTCGTTTATACTTTTTTCATTTTATGTTGACAATGTATACGAATAATGTTGACCATCTATTAAAAATTGATCAAATCTTTTGATCATCTATAGAAAAATATTAATCAAACCATTTGAAAAATGTTGAACAAGGATTTGAAAAATGTTAAATACGTTATAGGAAAAATGTAGACAATGTATTAAAAATGATGAAATTTCTTCATCATTTATATAAAATGTTAATTAAGCATCTGAAAAATGTTGGACAGCTATTTGAAAAATGTCGATCATGAATTTAAAAATGTTAAATGTGTATTGAAAAATGTTTACCATATACTAAAAAATGATGAATTTTTTATCATGTATATAGGAAATGTTAGTCAAGCATTTTAGAAAATGTTGCACAAGTATTTAAAAATGTTAATCAAGCATTTGGTGAATGTTGATTTTGTATAGAAAAATATTTGACTATGTGTCAAAAATGTTAATATTGTATTTAGATAATGTTAATCAAGCATTTCAAAGAATGTTAAATGTAAATAGAAATAATATTGACCATGTATTAGAAATGTTAATTTTGTATTTTTAAAGTGTTAATCAAACATATGAAAGAGTTTAAAAGTGTGCATAGAAAAATGTTAACCATGTATTAAAAATTGTTAATCTTGTATTTGAAAAATGTTAATCTAGCATTTGAAAAAAAATATTGACCATGTATTAAATTTGTATTGAAAAAATGTCAGATGTTTATTAGAAAATATTGTTCATGTGTACAAAAATGTACATTGAAAACCAAAAGAAACAAAGAAAACCAAAAATGAAACCGAAAAGAAATAAAATAAACCAAAGAAAAATTGAATGAAAAATAGAATCAAAGAATCAAACGAAGAAAGAATGAAAAAAAATCAAAAAATGTAGAAGAAAAATGAAAAGAAATAAAAGAAAACGAAAAATCATTGAAAACTAAGAAACCAATATGAGGGTGCTGCAGCAGTCGCTAGCGGCGTTGCCTCTCAACGAGGAGATCCCAGATTCAATCCCTCGTCATGCACACACATTTTCACTCTCTTTTTTTTCTGAAAAAATGCTCAAGTGGTCTGGTCGGACACTGTACTGCTCGACGCAAGCCATCCGCCCAGAATGGTGTTTGTACACCGCAATGGCCCACTATCCGGTTGCTACTGGCTATATATATAATGCTTGCGCTCACAACGCGCACTGTCTCCAGCAATCGTCACTCCTTGCTCGCCGCCCGCCGTCGTTCTCCACCTCTAGAACTCCAGCAAACGCCGGCACACGCATAGATATTTGGCCTCTCAGGCGAAGCACGCCCGCCGCAGATAGATCTTGGCCCCACGAGGCGTTTCTCCGGCTTCGCGTTGGCCACAGCTCCACCGCGTCCAGCGACGGTGACGTTTGCTCGCGGCCGCACTGGTCGCCTCCGGCTGTTTGTCTACAAGGTGCGTCCTCCTCTCGTTGCTGGATGCATAGCTTGGGCAAAATCGTGTGGGGGGAAAAAGGCATCTTGCAAACAAACGGTGTCGATCGACGCCTCTAGTTCTAAAATCAGTTCGCTGATAATCAGTTCACGATAATCATTCAGTTCTAAAATCATTTCGCTGATATTCTCTCCGTTTCAAAATAATTTGAATTAAAATCACGATAAGTAGTTTGAAATGAAGGGAGTGCATAACAAACATAATCCAATAATGTATTCTTTAATGACAAGCATTAGCATTTTACTAATTAAATATGTGATCAAATGGGGTATGGACTACTAATAGACCCAAACAGAGGCAGCATTATTTTTATTTTGGTCCGGCCAGCCGTCCCATCACATCACATCACATTGGTTAATTTATAATATCATGGCACGTCTCCCCGTCAGCACGCGAGGTTATCTCTTAACAAATCTGCAATAATTATATCTGCAACTATCTAGTTGTTTAGCTTATGTGTTCTATCTAACTGGTGACAACAACAACGCTAATGCATTGTCTTTTTTTTAGAGGCGTTGCTTTTAGAGAACCTTCTTTGTAATTCGGGTGCCGTTTTTTATGGTGGTTAGAGTGTTGTTACTGCTGGTGATTGATCACCGTGGCAGGGCCTTTTTTTCTCTTTTTATTTTCTGTTTTTTGGCTGCGTGTATCCTGGAGGTTTTTAGATTTCTTGTTGGTGTTGAGACTTGACGTAATTGGTATCTGCTTCGTATTAATATATCCCTTTAAAAAAAGTGTTCTACCTAACTGTTGGTTGTCAGAGTCCAGCTCATTATTGGTGTAGACGTTGTAGTCTTCCTACGAAGCTACAAAATATATAATAAATGTACGACGAAGTGAGACTTCCTTGCATATACAGAGGTGTTCCACTCAGGTCTTGCCTGCTAACCTGAAACTTCCCCCCTGAGTGCACCTGAAGCATATGGATTCTTGAGACCCGTTCGATCTCAGATCGAACGGCTACTGGGAGTTCTTGAGCATTTTGCAAAAAAGTCATTCAAGAGTCTCAAAATTACATGCAGGTAAAATGGCTTCTTCGATGCCGTTGAATCTGAGATCAAACGATCCAAATCATGTATCACGGTAGCATATGAAGTCTGGTAGCACCTGAAACTTTCTGATGACGCACAAACTAGCGAGATGCTAATTCGCGCGTTTAGATGGCCCGATCTTTCACGACGATCCTTGATCAATTGTTCTTTCACCTGGTCCCTCAACCTCCAATAATAAGATTCACCCGTGTACGAAAATACACGAACAAAAATAACAATCCCCTCGGATCAGCACGTAGGCGTCGATATGATGATCAACCCTCCGTCGCTAGTAGATTTTCTCGATGGAAAAATCACAGAAAATACTCACAATTGGGTCGTTCGAAACATGGACGTTTTCAGTCTTTTTTCATAACTCACGGATAAACAAAAACTGATCTGATTACAAGGCCGTAGGCTGGCTTTTTATATGCCAAAAAAATAGTACGTCAACTCTAGACCTAGATGCTTAGACTCCAACTCCCTCACGGCATGTGCTAACTAGGAAAAACAAATCCTAACAAGAAAAGGAAAAGGACTCACGTACGTGCTAGCTAGCTAGCTCGTTGACTCAAACAAAAGGATAAGAATCTAACAATCTGCACCAGGATTCTACCTATCGCAACTTGATACGGAGGGGTACGAAAATTAGGCTCCACCGAAGCCAGCGCTGGCTCTGCCTTAATCTCCTGTATTTTCGTGTAAGATGCATGGTTCCGTTCTGATTCCTTTTTATTCTGAAAACCAATTTGATCTCTTGCCATTTTATGCGTATGTGACTTTTCTTCTCTCTTCTCTTTGATCAAACATAATTGTACACCTTTAGACTCCATGCGTATGGGCCTCTGCACTAACGTGCCACTGACATCTCCTGGTTCCAATGCATGCGTCATATAATTGGTCTCGGGTCTGCTAATTGCCAAATTGATTCTCGGCCCACAAAGTTCACGTACATGACCATCCTTTCCTCGATGAAATCTGACCGCTTGCATGGCATTAGTTTCCGTAACATTTTTATGACCTCTCTGCTTAACTGGCTTAGCTTTGATAGAATTAACAATTGATGATGCCATGCCCGTATCACTTTCCCCCTGAGTGATGTATCCATTGGTAATAGTTTTGGGCAAGCTCCTATGTACTCTGATCTTAGTCCTGCTCACACTAAAGTCATTTTGCTCCGTTCTCTGCTCCTCTTTCAAAGATATCTTGACATCTAATACATATCTAGCTAGCTTTCTGTTCTGTTCTTCTGAACTAGTAACTCGCTTTAATTTCATTCTTTCCGTATATTTAGTCTTGAATTTCCTTCGCTTCGATTCCAAATATGCACTATGTTCAGCTCTAATTTAGGTCCACATCGATCTTGCAGCAAATTTTGCATCTTTGTTGCTTGATGCAGGGTTTGATTGCATCCATTAGCTAGACCTCTGCATAGCAGTTCGAGTTTGTGGTGGATGTGGACTGCCTGCATACACGGCCAGTTCTCAATAGTAGGTATTCACTCCCTTTTTTCCACTGTTGAAGATCCAGTAACTACTGATTTAAATTTACTTCCTCGAAAAATAAGCTTATGTCATACTTGGTGTTGCGTTTTGATACATGGATCAGATCTATCAGATTTCGTGCAAACTCAACTGGACAAAAAGAGAAGCAGTTAAATCGACCATAAATCTCTATTGCTTGTTCTACCTATAAAATATAGACACATAGTTTGCTTCAGGTAACCATGTGTGTTCAGTTTTCCATCGGAGAAAGCAATAACATGGACAATGTAAGTGTGGCGCCAAAGCTTATGTCATTCCAGTTATTAGAAGAAATTACGAATGGCTTCTCTAAGGAGAGGAAAGTTGGCGCAGGTTCGTATGGAAATGTATACAAGGTACGTCGCGAAAGACCTATGCATGGTTTCTATTTACAATTTGTTATAATAAGACAAGGTAGATATATGACACATTTGTGAATTGACTCGCACACCAAACATCGTATCGTTAATAAGTCGTTATTCACTATACTAAAATTTTATCTAGTATTCAGACTCTAGCACAGCCACATGCTTATTAATTCTGGCACGTGCCAAAGAATCCAAGACAGAAGATACATCGTGTTCAGACTACAATAACCACACACATGCTCTAGGTAATTTCAAACATCACTGTGTACACCATTATGAGGCAGATGCCTTGCATGCGAAAAGAGGCCAGAGGAGAAACCTAATTCTAGATACCTCATGCACATGAGCTAGTAGATCAAGAAACCGTTGGGGACAGAGGTGACTACACATGTTATTTGTTTCTTGTTCTACTACATGTGTAGCTATTATTTTCTCTACTGATCTTGTTAATGACAGTCTTGCATGCTTGATCCTACACTGATGCCCACTATTCTGACAAACAACAATATATAGCAGTAGGATATGGGTCCCCACGTGAATAAACATGAGTATGCACAAATTTTCTGCCTAAATGTATTACATATATCGCTGCAAACAGAACTTCAAACCATGCATGCATTGATACATTGAATAGGGAGAACATACAAATGGGGAGGTGATTGCTGTGAAGCTGCTACACTGCATTCCAGGACTTGATGATGAGCAATTTGAGAAGGAGTACCACAACCTCGCAAGTCTACAACAAAAGAATATCGTCCGGTTACTTGGCTATTGCCATGAAACTCACCGAGAATGCCTACCTTACAACGGGAAAATGGTTTTTGCTGAGATGACACGGAGAGCCCTTTGCTTTGAGTATATGCAAAATGGAAGCCTTGACAGTTGTCTTACTGGTATGATGTAGGGTGCTCTAATTGTGTTATGAGATACTATGTTAAGCAATCTTCATAATATATACTGTTCGAGCATGCATGCCCTTTGTTTGTTGCTGCAGATGAATCCAGTGGCCATGATTGGAGCACACGCTATGCAATAATTAAGGGGATTTGTCAAGGTTTAAAATACCTTCACGAGGAATTGGATCCTCCTATGTATCATTTGGATTTGAAACCCGCCAATGTATTGCTAGACAAAAATATGATGCCCAAAATAGCAGATTTTGGCGTGTCAAGGCTCTTTGGAGGAGAACAGACACAAATGACAAAAAGTCATATAGGAACATTGTAAGTCTACCCATCAATTTGAACTGAAAAATTAAAGGAAATGTTATATATTGGCAAGTATGCATTAGACCTATTGGGTCAGTAACATATATGATGGTGTCACTTTGTCATGCAGTGGGTACTTACCACCAGAATATATAGAAGCGGCTATAATATCTATTAAGTTTGACATATTCAGTTTGGGTGTGATAATGATAAAGATATTGACCGGACCAACGAGCTACTTTAGAAGTGCTGAAATGTCTCCACAACAATTCCTAGAGCTTGTAAGAGAGATCGTTGTCTTCATTGAGATACATAATAAATAATTTGTGAATAATACCTCCATCTGTTATTTACAATCAATAGGTACATAGGAACTGGAAGGTAAAGCTACAAACAATATCCATTGATGTATTGGAGTCATATTCAGAACAAGTAAAGAGATGCACGGAGATAGCTTTAAGCTGCGTGGATGCAGATCGATACAAAAGGCCGAGCATAGGGGCAATCATCGATAAGCTGAATGATACGGAGACTACAATACAGTTATTCCACACGTCAGTGAACGACATAGAGTCATCGATGTACAAGGTGATCATTAATGGCACAATTGTTTATTACTATGCTTTTTCTTATTATTTTTATTCAGAAGTGCATGCATGTGTATATTTGTACAAAGAGAGTAGGGCTAATTGATACATAGAACAGAGTGGGCCACTTTATACCGACATGAATATGGTTACATTTAACATACTCACATTCTGTTATTAAATCATAACATTTAACAACCATTTTAATAAATAAGACTATGGTAACCAATTTTAATTTAAGTATTTATAATTCCTAAATAGTAAAACCCTTCAAGTCAACGAAATTCATAAAATTATCCACGAACGTGTTGAACAATACCTCTACTATTAAAGTGAAGTTGACCATTCACCTTCGCCTTCATGCTTCTCTAGCCCCCCTCCCCCCTCCTCCCCACATCCCGCATTAACTAAATCAAATACACTTTTATCAAAAATTTCAAATAAATCAAGCTTTCCTTAACTTCACTTACCCGATTCATATCAAATCTTACCAAATGTCTTACCCAAATCCAAACTTCCTTACCTTTCCATACCCGTACTCAAATCAAATCAAATATAACAAAATCTAGAATATGATGGGTGTAAGATTTATGTCAGACATGACTTCATGTTGAACCACTAGAATATGCATGCCTAACATAGGAATTGAGAATATAGGTCGTGCAGTTTAGGTGGGAGATGGGATTTCTCGTATTATAGGTCTTAGTGAAATAATGCCATGAATTATCGATTCTTCATAATATACTCGGGGTATTGCGCTAGATTTGGAATCCAAAAATGTTTGGATTGTATTAAGGGGCGATGGGTTGATCATACAAGAAGGAAGTTTTGTGGAAGACACAGGAAGAACATCTAACTTGGTAAAAATAAATTAAAACCAATTTCACTTATCCATGTTCAGAGGGACTCCCTGCCCATGTTGAGGAAACTATTCTTCTTCCAATTCATGTTTTGTTTATTCAATTTAGTTTAGAAAAATACACCTCATAATAATTCAATTGGTACACACAAGAAATACACAATTCAACAACTTCTTTTTCAATAACACCGGTAAGAGTCAAGGGAATGATCCCCAGGCCCAGATTTCCACATAATGGATACATGAATATAAAGACCCTTTGTAATTCTGAATTCTAATTGATTAGATATCCGCGTAGCAATCAAAGGAAGACGCGGTGTAGATAGAACCATATACATGACACAACCTTTCCATATGCATGCACCTAACAACTAGACAACATGGACTCCAGGTGCTGCACCTTCTCCAGTTGCAGCAGTCTTGGGTCTCATAATAACAAGGATATGAGAACCGGATGGCCCATAAAGGAAAGACACCTGTCCGCGCTGTGTGCCATAGGCGATCCAGTTAGCCCCTAGCACCCGACAACATACTGGGAGTCACCAGTGAGAAGGAGCAGGAAGTGGGAGCTACCGAGATGTAAGGCAGCCTAGCTGGTCCAAAGAGTGTGAACCCATGAACCATCTGGCTTGATCCATGAAACCCTAGCTTCACCAGGTATATAACGTCTCTGGTGTCTCTGTGTGTGTGTGTGGGGGGGGGCATTTTGTATAATTCTAGAGCTAGAGTTTTCACCTACCCGCTGTTTTTACTGTTGGATTTCTTTTGTCGAGATCTTCTAAAATAGATCACATGTCAATACATTCGACAAACTCTTTTCACAAAGAAACCAAAAAACTGGAAATAGGGTGGAAATGAAAAACAATGAAAACACAAAAAATAAAATAAAAAAGAAACAAATACCAAAAAATGGAAACCGAAAGGAAAACACAAACTGGGAAAAAGAAAAAAACAAAACCTAAAAGCACAGTTGTGCGTTTCACTTCCATGGAAAGCACAGTCGCGGAAGCACATGTTGTGCTTTTATGTTTTTTGGAAGCACAATTATGGTTCTTGCGGAAGCACATGCTATGGGTTTTTTTTCTTTCTCAGGACTCTTAATTGTGCTTCTCGTGGAAGCACAATCTGCGCTTTTCCTTTTTCTGGGAAGGACAATCGTATTTTTCCCTTTTCGGGAAGCGTAGTTGTGCTTCTCATGGTAGTACATGATGTACTTGACACTTCTTGTCGAAGCACATGTTTTACTTCTCGCGGAAAAGAACTATTTAAGAAAAAAGCAAAAAAAGAAGGTTTTTTTACCAATACTTAGGAAAAATGAAGCAAAAGGTGAAAAGCAAAAAAGAAAAAAAATTGTATAGAAGGAACTGAAATCCCCAAGATGCACCAGTGCGTGACCACAGCGGAGGGTAACCTCCAATTAGTTGCTCCCGTCTGGTAGGGGGACGAGCTTGTTGTCTCGTTTTACTCTAAAGTTTTGTGCAACTATTACTCCAAACTCTCGGTCGAAGGCTAATTGCTTGAAAATATAAGCGTATATTAAATTTACATTTAATAGGGAATAAATTGTTTGTATTTTGACAGTGTACCTATCAAATTTTCACATTCAATGTAGGATGCCCTTTCGGAGTTTGATAATGGGGATATTGACTATTGTATAGAACTTTCTCAATCAGAAGAGGATGACATACAATTAAAGGGAACAGGTTAGTGTTTTATCTACTGAATCTTCTCTTGAAATATTAATTGTAAAGAAAATGCTTTAATCCATGCACTATCTTGTTATGTACTCCCTCGACCTAAAACAACTTGTATTTCTTTATAGAGGAAGTAGTTCGTATGCATTAACATTTGTTGAGGTGTTTAATGTGTTAAGACATCCCCACGTGACGACTACTACTACTACATGCCAAGTTTCGCAATTTTAGGACTTGGTTTCACTTTTTGAAAATTAAAATGTCACTAACTACCATATTGGTGCCCGAGTCTCGGCCACCTGGTATTTGGGACTCCTCTTCTTTCTTTACGTAAGGACTAAATATAGAATAAAGACCACCAATAAGATTTCTAAATCCATTTCTAGCGATTATTTCATGTACTTGTAGTTCAAATTCAAATTATACCCATTAAAGTATTAAAGTGTATTTAATAGCTTAAAAATGTCAAACGGACCCTTAAATATGCCAATTTTTTACATGATACATATAATAATGTGTATTGTGTGTGGAAAAAGTTTCAAGGCCAACCAAGAAAGCATCGGTCACACTCTTTCCCCTGTTCGCCACCGTTGGGCACGAGCGTGTGGGTGTGGCTCAGAGGTGCCTCCTCAGTTCATCACAATCTGGCGATGCGGGTGGCCGTTGCTTCGGTGTGTCCATTTTTTTTACTTTTGGAATTGTTAGCAGTGGCAGGAGAGAAGAAGAGGTGCTACTTACATTCCTGGCAGTCAAAATAGCGCCCTCCAGACATATTTCTGTTACAGTGGCATGCATTGTTTCATGCCCGCCACTGATAGGACCATTACCAATGGTGGGCAGCGCGCCCGCAACTAATGACTTGTTTGCAGTGGTGGGCGCCCCTCAGTCCCTCACAACCAAGCCCGTCACTATGGGATTTTTGCGCAAACTAGTGCTAACATGTTCTGAAGTAGTGCAAACTAGCCACGAGTGGTGCCGTTTCGGGGTGAATCACCACCAGTACTACCCCCAGGAGCATTGGTACTTCAATCATGGAGGTATAAGTAGTCATTGGAAGGGACGGGTCAAGCTGTTTTGTGGACTTAACTACGTGAGAGCGACAAAAGTTTTTCTACCAATGATGTCATGATCGATATGCCGATACTTCCTTTTCGTGACAATGTTTTGTTTGGTTCTTGAGAAAGGAAATCATTCATTGCTCAAGATTTTCTTAGAGATATGTATGGACCATGCAAAAAACTGCTCCAATAGCTTAGAGACCTTACAAAATGGGAGTTAATTGATAGAACTAAAGGAACAATTAAATTAGTTTGAAGAAAAAGGATTCATTTGCTAAAGTGTGTGACCTTGGGGGCATCAATTATATTTGTGGATAAGAAAGGTGGAGAGAAATCATGTAATATTCTGATAAGGGAGAGCAAAGGAAAGAAAATAGACGAGAGATGGAACTTTAAAGCATATAGAGAAAAAGAAGACCACTTTGGGCCATAAATATGTACTGTAGCTATGCATAACACCATCCACTTTGTATTTTCTCAAGTATAACTCACACAAGAACAACACAACGACTTGGGCTGGATCAAATAAGTAAGCATGCATGAGTAGTGACAAATGATTACCTACACAGAGCAATTACACTAAAAGAAGAACTATTGTATGATGTACTATGAAAACCATATCTATAAAAAAAATATGTCCTATACTACAGTGCCACTTGACCTATACATACCACATGTTTAGATAAACATTACCAAACCTCAATTTCGATGACCATGGAATAGTTAGCTACTCAGTAGAACATTGGTATTTCATATCTAATAAATTAGAACTAGGCAGCAGCTAAATCAGATCAACCAACATGATATGCTAAATGAGATAGCCAGAATTATCCATGTCATGCCAACGAACTTAGGCAATTACTAGAGAGTTAAAATCACAGCATGAGAGATCAATTAGTAGAACCAATTGAAACATTTATGACATAATTAGCAGGACGGAGTGATCATTAGTTTTTTAGTTAAACTAGCAAGCCTAGGCAGCCTAAACCCAACCGAGCAACATCATCAAACTAGAACTAGTGTCTCATAATTCACCGGAGATATTGCACCAATAACCAATCCCTAGATCATCACCAGGACCATCACCATTAGCAAATTAAACATGGCATGGTCGTGGCTCGATGGCCACTGTTCGCACACAAACACGCCACATGTACCCTCGACGCCGGGGGTGATGCACCGTAGCTCATTTCAAAGGAATCTCATCGGAAGTACGATTCGCAAGACGGAGCACGAGAACTTTTGAAGATCCGAAACCCCACATGCTCGGGAGCGACCCCGTCAGAGAGTCCGGTGGCTATGGGCTGCCCTAGGTCGGTCCAACCACCCCTAGAGCCTCGGGATCCGCAGCTCTCCAACACGACAAATGACGAAGTTGTGTGTTATTCAATCGGTCATCACCTCGCATCTATTTATGAGGTGGTTGGACTTCCCGTTCAAGAAAAGGACTAAAAATTCCGTCCAAAACATTAAAAACCCTAACCTAACACGGTTCGGTCTCACTGAGTGAACGTTGCAAACTCTCTGTACTCTTTTGTATTTCACTTGGAATTCCCAAGAGGTTTCACTCGGTCTCACCAAGTGCACCGGGTGCTTCGTGGAAAATTTTCTAACATCAGTTTGGTCTCACTGAGTCAAATACACTTGGTTAGTCCGAAGTGACTCTGCAACTTCTGTCCCTAATATTTTTCTAGCTCTACAGGTTGCATACGACCTCGGATTAAGATGATTTTTATATTAATTGACCGTTTTGACGAGACAATTATTTTTTCATGTTGATATCTTCTTCATTTGAGGTCACATTAATTGAGTCTTTGTCCATGAAATAATCTGGTGTGCACAACCAGAAGCTCAGAGAAATTTGAGCCGAGGAATAGACGAAGGAGTGATGAAGATCGAGGAGCTCACAGGTGCAAGTTTCTAGTCGATGCCAAATAGAAGCATCACTATCGCGGTTGTTCTGCAATTACACCACCATGTCGCACGGTAGCCTGGCCAATGGGCTAAGACTAGGTTAGAGACCGTACCACTGCACACACGTTGGGAACTACGGTCGACGACTGCACCATCATTGAGGCCAACACCACCGACCACCGACAGCACCGACGAAGCACGCGGGGCACTGGAGCCAAACAGGGAGGTGGAGACATGGAAGGTTGCATGGGGAAGACATCTTGGAAAACCAGACAAAGGTATCGCTACCGTGCCGACGTCCGAGTTGTTGGCCGCGGCGGAATCTAGCCACGACCGGTTGCACATGAGCGTTAAAGGTGGCCACAAGCAAATCCAGATGGTGGAGGGGATAGAGCATTGAGACCAAGATTCAGGCATCTGAATCAGGTATAGTAGGTGGCATTGAGTTGGGGATCAGGGGACATGCATGAGAAAATAAAAGGGAGAGAGTGGCCAGGTGGGGGTATTTCCCAGCCAATGGTCCGTTTGGTTGGCATGGGCCATAAACAAGCTGGGCCCACTTAGCATCTATTTCTTTCAAAATAAATAAATTATATTTTTTATCCTTTAGGAATAAAGACTTCATGAAATTTTTAGTGGCCATAATGAATTTGACAAATCTTCCAAAATAGGGATAGCCCTAGAATATTATTATAGAGTTTCTAACAACAATTTCTGAATTTAGGAGAACTATAATTGTCCTAAAGTAATTATGAATCTATAGCTCTAAAAACGGATATCGTGTGTTGCAAATCATGTCATAAACTATGCATAATAGCACACTTGTCAATTATTGCATATTAGTGCTAATGAGACTATATGCTTGATTTTAGAATCGGAGTATCTACTGAACACGGGAGTCTCAGACTACATTTCTTATCTATTTCAAGGCAAGTATATTCCTTGTTCATATCCATTGAGTAAGTTTCTCAAAATTGCTGCTACTTACATTATCTATTCATTGCATAAAATCAAAGTTATCTTCTAAATTCAAGTGTTTACGATATGTGTTGGGTTGTGGAGCCCAGGATGGAAATGTTGGATAGTAGGGAGCTCACTGTATTCTCCAGTATTTCATTCCTTTGTACTCGTGTATTTCAAATTAATCCATGCATGTTTGAATAAGAACGCAGTCAAACTTACCTAGTTTTTAATTGGAAAAACTTTCTTATAGATGTCCTTGGACTGTGGATGTAAGTAAAATCCGACAGAGCTTAAATAATTCCATATTGTAATAAGGCATGTGGCTAATGTTTTTTTCTTCTGGCAACTACTTGATCGATATAAGTAGTTTATTTCTCATATAATTTGAAGAAAATTGTGGTGCAAATTCTATTGCTCTAGATGTAGCAATCAAAATTCCTGGGATAAACATTTGCATATATTCGTTACTGTTGTTTTGGGCTGTAAGTTAGATCACTAAGACACACCATAGTGAGAAATAAAAATGATGTTTTTTTTGGATGTTCGTATCAAGCTCACTGTATTCTCCACTCTTCCATTGCCTTATGACCGTACATTTGAAATGATATTTAGTTTGTAATACTTTCTTTTTTATTTGTTTTTCCTTTTAGGGAAGGATCTGCATTTAGATGAGGGTGAACAACTGGCAAGAGCTATTCAGGAAAGTTTGAATGTTGAATCACCCCCTCGTGCTCATGAAAATACCTCGCCCCCTCGTGCTCGTGAAAATAGCGCACACCCTCGTGCTCGGGAAAATGGCAGCACCAACGGTGGCAATTCATATCAACAGTTACCATTTATGTTTTCGTCTGGATTCAGGTTTGTATTAGTGTATTACTTTAGCATGCTAAGATTTTATTTGTATGTTCTGTTCTGAGTTGATTATGTGAAGTGCAACAATCATTTGAACTGCTATGAAAATTAACCAGAAAGACAGTATTATAAGTAAAATCCAGATCCATGGAAGCTGTCTGCTAGGCGTATTGATGTTGACATGATGTGAACATTTCATGTTGACGTTGGCAATTCATTCCCTGAATATCTTATTTTGTTTAAGAGTTTCACATGATCATCCTAGTGATAATGTGTATTGGGTGAGAACTTATATTTTGAGTTTGCATATCACTAGTAAATTAAAAGGCCATCCCCCAACCCCCAACAATGTTTTCTGAAAAAAGAAGTGCAGCCAAGCAGTTTTTATCTGAATTTTGAAATTTATGCGTTTAACTTGTGCAATTTTTCGGTCCTTCATACACGGATTCAAAATGTCCTTTAGAAAAAAATCAAACTGTGGTTTGAAATGTGGAGCTCCAGCATAGACGTGAAAGAAAAAACTCGTCAGACTTGATTTGCTACTGTCTTTATTCGATAAACCATTCCATGTGTTATTGAAGTGCGGAAAGACACCATAGGGTGCGATACTGTGAATTATACCTTCACATGAAGTGCCCTGGGTGAAATCTGCCGATGCTGTCAAAAGAAAAGAACAAGATACCTGGTAAACAAAACAAGAGAGTGTATAATTTGTTTCTTAAAGCATGCCAGGAGAGTGTTGTGTTGGTCCAGAGCACTGTGATTGCAAGCAATTATGGGAGTTATCTGTACTCTGTGACTATATTTGATGTTATATACACTTCTTTTCTCAGGACATGCGCTGGATGTCACAATGAGATTGGCCATGGACGCTTTCTTAGTTGCATGGGAGCTGTTTGGCATCCAGAGTGCTTTTGCTGCCATGCTTGTAATCAGCCAATATATGACTATGAGGTAGCTCTTTGTTGTTCTGTGTACTAGTTAAGAAGTTGCACTGGTATACTGACTTTACCAACAAAAACATGCAGTTCTCCATGTCGGGAAACCATCCATACCATAAAACTTGTTACAAGGAGCGCTTTCATCCAAAATGTGATGTCTGCAAGCAATTTGTAAGAATCACTTCATTATCTTTTCTTATCTGTTTGCATAAGACGATTCTCTTTGTTCTGCATTTTATATGGCAACCTTTGCAAAAAAAAAAAAAATCTAATAAGTACTCCCTCTGTAAACAGTGATCACTACTTTGTTTAGATCACTACTTTAGTGATCTCAACACACTTATATTTTTTTACGGAAGGAGTACCGAATTTCCTTCCAAAAATAATGTGTTTATTGAACGAAGTGATTTTCTTTCTTTATGGTTGCAATGGTTCATCTGTCATCATTTATTGCAATTATGTAAGCCTGGAAGCATGTAGACAGTGACAAAATTCTAGATATCTTGTGAAAGTTGTTTGTTTACCAGCTTTGAATTTTGTTTTTTATGCACCATCTTGTGGTTCCTTCTTGTTCAGATTCCTACAAATATGAACGGCCTTATCGAATATAGGGCACATCCTTTTTGGTTACAAAAATACTGTCCATCACATGAGGTGGATGGTACTCCAAGATGCTGTAGTTGTGAAAGAATGGAGGTATGTTCAGCTATCTTGTTTGCTTCTAGAGTTTTGATCTTGAGCATACTTGGTTAGATAAGTTGCTGTCTCCAAATCTTGGCTCACTTCATTCCAATATGGTTCATTTATTTATCAGCCAAGGGAATCAAGATATGTATTGCTTGATGATGGTCGTAAACTCTGCCTGGAGTGCCTTGACTCTTCAGTGATGGATACAAATGAGTGCCAGCCTCTTTATCTCGAAATACAGGAATTTTATGAAGGTCTCAATATGAAAGTGGAACAACAGGTTCCTCTGCTTCTGGTAGAAAGACAGGCTTTAAATGAAGCCATGGAAGGAGAGAAAACTGTATGTCTGTTGAAATGAACTACCATGAATTCTCCAGCTTTCACTTTCCTATTAGTTGTAGTTAATTTGTTTTCTGTGGAAACCAGGGACACCACCACATTCCTGAAACCAGAGGTTTGTGCTTATCGGAAGAACAGACTGTCAGCACGGTGAGAAAAGTTCCAAACAAAAGATAACTTGTTCTTTCAGCATTTGACCTGCTGGGTTCTGACCATGTAATAATGTTATTTTCAGATATTGAGGAGACCAAGAATGACGGGAAACAAAATTATGGAAATGATAACAGAGCCGTATAGGTTGACACGGCGATGTGAAGTGACTGCAATTCTCATTCTATATGGTCTCCCAAGGTGAAACATTAATTTCTGCTTCATAATGTCAGAATTGTCTCTGTAAAGAAATAACAATGTCACAATCAACAGCTTCCAGTTGAAAAGCAATAGAAACAGTTACTGATATAGTTCTGTTTCAACTGATTTAGTATAATGTTCCTTTCTTGTTGTCAAAGAAGATATGAATTACATGGATAATTTAAAGATATTCTGGGCTACGAATTTACTCAAGGGAGCTAATGAGCAAAAACATTATGTTGTGCTTCATCAATGGATCTTCTCCTGTTACTTAAAGAATCACTGTCTCATGATCTGCATCTTTTGTTGTTCGAACCTGATGAACACTGAATGTGTTTCTATGACTTTGCGATTCTCTAATGAGTTCTTGTTCTTGCAGATTGTTGACAGGTTCAATTTTAGCTCATGAGATGATGCATGCATGGTTGCGACTTAAAGGTTGTCTTTCATTCTTCTGGTATTTAGATATTGTGTTGGTAATAAGATATGATACTGACTCGTAGTGCATGAAAGTCAGAGAGTAAGAAATAACTTACTAAATACCACGTCTTCGCTCTCACTAAACAATTTTTTAAGCTAATCAACAGGGGGAGAGTGAGTTCCCGCCTGAATCACTAAAACAGTTTAGCAACAGCCATTGAAGTGGTATTAAATTGTACTGTTATGAGTCAATGGAGACCTGGTCTTTAATATTATGCACTTTATCGCTAATTATGCTCTACTGGGTGTTACATGAGTTTTATTTAAGAATGTAAAAGTAGATTTTGTAATGAATCTGCTAGTGCTTTGCCACAGTAAAGACTAAAGGTCACGTTTCAAGATTTTTACCAGAAGTTGCGATTCTCTTTTTTCTTAGAAAGCTTGTACAAGCCTGGTGAGGGATGATGAAGAGTTTTCCTGCCAGGGCCAGAATCTTACATTCTGCCGCGGCAACTGAACTTAGAACCAAGAATTAGCAACTGAATTTACTGAACTCCTCACTTAGATCTTCAGGGCTTGAAGTAGTGTTATCTTGCTATGAGACTTGTACAACCTGCTGGTAATCCCATTCAAGAAATCAATAATCACAAGTATATTTGCAATGACAAGACAATCAACACTAATTTATCTACCAAGAAAAGTTTGCATCAGCTTATTATACCATTTATAAGTATCTACTCCCTCCATCTCATAATGTAAGACGTTTTTTGACACTACACTAGAGTCAAAAAACGTCTTACATTATGGGACGGAGGGAGTACTGTTTAATGGAATAATGAAGATGGACATTCCATGCTAATGAGTACGTGCACTGACAGGATACCGCACGCTCACTCCAGATATAGAAGAGGGCATATGCCAAGTCCTCGCCCACCTGTGGATCGAGTCGGAGATCATGGCAGGATCAGGCAGCAACGCCGCGTCGACATCCTCATCCTCTTCGTCATCCACATCCTCTAAGAAGGGCGGGAGGTCTCAGTTCGAGCGGAAGCTCGGCGACTTCTTCAAGCACCAGATCGAGTCGGATACCTCTGTTGCCCATGGGGACGGTTTCAGAGCCGGGAACCGGGTTGTTCAGCAGTACGGCCTGAAGCGCACCCTCGAGCACATCCGGCTGACAGGGACATTGCCGTTCTGAGAATGTCAGAGATGCACCTTTTCTGCAGAAGTTATATACCGATTTGTTGTCGAGAGTCAGTTTACAGGAAAGAGAAAATGAATTTTGAAATGCACAAATTGTACAAACGTTTGGCTGATATTTTTTCTTGGAAGGGCTGAGCACAGTATATTATTAGAGATGCATTGAGGTGGCTTGCCCTGACCAATCTGTTGTATTGAGGGAGATCAAAAATGGAAATGGAAACAGTGGTATTTCTTATGTGACGATAAAGTTAATAAGGAAAAGTATGCTCCGTATATATGTTGTGGCCTCGTGGGTGAGATTTGCGCGTCATCTTTTCGTTTGCGATTACAAGAATATACATGTATCTTGTAATGTTAAAAAAGCAGAAAAAAGATAAGGCTATCTTGGGTAACTATTTGTCCCCTCTACAGCCTACCCAATAGATAAATAGTGTTAAGCGTCCCTGGTCACCTGCCAATGTCCTATTCTGTAACTAGATACTACGTACTCCCTTCGTCCCAAAATTCTTGTCTTAGATTTGTTTAATACTCTTGTCAGGATTCTGCAATCTTAGCAACAACCGGAATTCGTCGCCACGGCTCGCCGTTTCATTCAGGGATATCCGCCTCGGATATGGCCAAGGTCGTCATTGCAAACTACTAGTGGTTGATTGACACTCATTTGTATAGCTAGGCTGAAGGCTTTTTCACATGAAAATTGCAATAATGGAACTCTATTCCTCCTCATCGTCATCAATGCCATTTTACTCCCTCTATTCCAAAGTAGATGACTCAACTTTGTACTAACTTTAAATATAAAGTTAGTACAAAGTTGAGTCATCTATTTTAAAACAGAGGGAGTATATGCATAAAGCATCCATTGTTGAGACTCAGATTTGCAGATGAATTAAATTATATAAATGCCATACACAAGGAAAATTCTTACACAAACGGTTTATTTATTTAACAGGCATGACTGGAACATACAGTATCGATTAAAGTTTACAAGCCCACACGAATAGAATACACACAATAGTTGGACGCACAAATTCACGCAAATGGTTTAGTTATTCAACACGCACGGCCGGAATAGACAGTACCGATCATAGTTTACAAGCTCACATGAATAGAATACGCACAATAGTTGAACGCATTAACGCGCAAAAAGTGATCGAGCAATTCAGTCTTGCGACACAAGCAGGAGGTGTCTTGTTATTTCAACGCCACAGACGAAATCAGTAGGAACTCTGAATATCACACTTCACAAGCAACCAATATAGCAGCCCAGTTTTGTAGAGCAGCAGTAGAACAGATATCGAACCGAGGCGCATATATCTTCCTTTTTTCTATGGCGGCCTACATAACCAGCAAGGGTGTTCAGTGCACTAATTAACATGCTGAGAGTGATATAAGTGATAAACTGATAATGCTATTTCACAGTCGAGAGGGATCAACTTACATGCAAGTTATGGGAGGATCACCGGTCATCATCGTCGTCGTCGTCGCGGAGAGTGTGTTGCCATTGCGTACAAACAAGTTGAGGACATTGGTACAACAACTTGAGGAAGTCGCGAGTAATTTGGAAGAAGCCTAGATACTGGAGGGGCATGAGAAACTCAAGGCCAGGTGGGACCTCCGCCATGCTGTTTAGGCTGCCTAACGTAAATGATTCCAGGGTCGCCATGGCACCTAGCTTTATCTCTAGTCGCTTCAGGTTAGGCATGTCTCTTAGAGAGAGATGCTTCAGGTTGGGAAACCATCCCGTGAGAAACGTCAGCTTCTCTCCATTGTATGCTCTAAAGAAGTGAAGAACTGTCAAATTCACCAACTGGGAAAGGGATGGCAAAGGGTCTTCTCTCAACTGCGACCAAGACAGGCGTAGTGAATACATGTTCTGCTCCACACCTTGAAAGAGAGGAGACCCCCTCGTCGACAGTGTCCCTTCTGGTAATCTTCCGTTCAACCTTAACTTTTGCAGGCTAGTCGGGAGGGTGTTCAACATGAGAACTTCATTCTTGTCACTTGCACCCACATATAGGTAGGACAAAAATGGCATCTGCACCAGAGACTCGTGGAGGTGTTCACAGTAGATTCCCTTCACATTGCATATCTTCAAGCTTCTGAGTTGCCTTAGCTCCACTAGTTGCTTAATGGATTCATCTTGCACTTCCAACGCTTGTAGAGTCTGCAGGTTTGTTAGGTTCCCAAGCCCAATGGGGATGCATACACCACTGCTAAGTCCAAAGTCTCGTCCTGACACAGTTTCTTTCTCAGCAAACAAGTGCCTAAGCTTCTTCAACTTGACAATCCCTCTAGGCAACTCATGTATGTCAGATCTACAGAGGTCCAGTGTCAACAGATTCAAAAGCTTCTCGATGGATTTTGGGAGATACCTCACTTTTGAATCCCGCAAACCCAAATGGCGGAGATTAAAAAGATCACCAATAGCATCGGGAATCTTCTCAATAGGTAGGCCAGTTAATTCTAGCACTGTCATATATCTTGAATTCTCAGATATTAGAGGTAGCAGGGTTAATGGAGGCATGCTTTTGTCCAGTGTAATGAAAGTTCGAAGTCCATGCATGCTAAAAAATGAATGATGAATACCCTTCTTTAGTTTGTGCACTACCAATCTCCGTCCATCCCTATGAAGAGTACCCCCGCATATATAATCCTCACATTTAACACCAAAACGATAGTTCTGGCACAAATCAACTGCCAATTCACGTATGATATCATGCATTCTGAATCTTTTCATCCTACCAAATGCATTCCTGCGAACAAGTTGTAGCATGTTCCTGTTAACCAACTCCTTCAGATAACCTTCTGCCACTTCTTCTAATGTGCTTACACCCCTCTCCACGATGAACCCCTCCGCCGTCCATAACCGTACAAGAGTTTTTCTGCGAAAAAGATAGTCTTCTGGAAATAGGCTGCAGTACAGGAAACAACTCTTCAAGTATGTTGGAAGGTAGATGAAGCTCAGATGCAATACATTCCGTATGTGGTCGAGCTTTGAATTATTATTTATCTCCCAACTCAATTGGTCATTTATCCTTCTCCATTCTTCCACAGTTTTCTCACGCACACGCAAGAGGCTGCCAACTGACACAATAGCAAGAGGCAACCCTTCGCATTTGCTAAGTATTTTCTCGGACAAAGGCTTCAACTCATCCGGACATTCATTATTTGTTTCTCTTGGAAACGATTTCTTGCAAAACAGATCCCAAGCCTTATCTTCCGGTAAAGCTTCAAGTGTTAATATACGTCCTTGAGAAGCAACTTTAGCAACTTCGCCATCTCGTGTTGTGATTATCAATCTACTGCCACTACCATTGCAAACAAGTGTCTTAGCAAAGTCATAAAATGCTTCTGTGGACCAAACATCGTCTAATATGATCAAATACTTCTTTTGCATTAGAAATTCCTTTAGTGTCTCTTCAAGGTCTATGATTCCCATAGCCTCAATATTTGACGGAACACTTACTTTACCATGGAATAGTTCCTTGATTATATTCCTCAAAACATCTTCTCTCGAATAAGTTTGAGAGATGGAGACCCACGAGTGGCATTGAAATTTCTCTCTCTCCTTCTTATAGACATTTGCAGCTAAAGCTGTCTTGCCAAGCCCTCCCATTCCAACTAGTGTTATCACATTATGTTCCAGACCATCACCTTGCAACCACTCCTTAAGTTTTTCTCTGTTTTCGTCCACCCCAACTAGATCTTCCTTATCAAGCGAACGTGAAATGTTTGCCAGATCTTGGGACTTATTGATAATGTAATTCAAGCTGCTAGTATCTCCATTATTTATCATGGAAACCCAACGGTTTTTCATCTCTGATAGGTGCGTAAGGTCTTTCTCTATTTCCTTCACCTTGGAAGATATCTGATTCAAGGAAAGAAGAGATCTTGGTTTTCCAAGCCGTTTCTTCACATAAAAGCAACAACCAATATCATGTTCCCCACCAACTTGATACATATACTCATCCACCATATCCTCCATCCCATGTGCTACCTTCCGCACCTCATCCAACCAGCCCTCGAACACTTGATTATGGCGGTTTCGAATGTCCATTTGACATAGAACATTATGAATTATGCGAAGCTCCCTAACAACGCGGCCCATGCTGCCCTGTAGCTCTATTAGTTGGGTCCCATACTTGGAAAAATGAGCACTCGCCTGATTTGCTGCTCCATTTGCTAAGGCGATTCCCATCTTTTGAATGACTAGAAGAAGCACAATTTCAGCCATTGCTTTCTCTCGGAGAGTTGCTAATGCCTGACTGTTGCTTGGTGGCCTAGGTGCATATTTTCCTCACTGTCTCTAGGTGACCATCTGCATAATAAAGCGATAGATGCATTAATTTAATTATTTTCATATATTTTAATAATAGCAAGCACGTGCCAAAAACTTTGCAGGAACAGCTGAAAAGTGAAATTAAGTAGAACCTCCCAAATTAAGCAACCAACCCTCTTATTTCATATTTATACCCACAAACAATAAGAGTTATTTTACGGCACATCTTACTACAGATTTTAAGGTGTACTATATAATTGATCCAATGGTTATTATGGTTGGACCAAAAGTTTGGCTCAAGGAGAGTATGGTAATTTCCTATTTTCTGATAATGACAAGTTGTGGTAGATTTGTCCTTCCATCAGTAATTAATCCTAATTAATCTGTTCCCCGTACAAAATGCTAATGAATCTGTAGGAAACTCTAATTAATTGTTTGTATTAATTGCATCTTGCATGGGACTAGGGCTGCAAACGAGTCTACTATATCATTAAGCTCCCTAGGATTATTGGTAGCCTCTCATTCAATTGATGGCATTTGTTTTGGATTGGGTTTCTAATTTTGATCGGATTGTGGTAGTTTTTTTTGTGAAACACTCAACAAATCGTGTGCTAATTAACAGGTTAAATGTGCCTGTAATTAAAATCGAATTGATGGATGAATAAGGATTTAAAGGTGACATTCTGAGGAATGGGTGCTGTCGTCTCAACATCACAAGGGAATCAACCTTCAAAATTTGAGATTTCAACAACTACCTAGAGTATATATCCTTCTTTCGAAAAAGAATGGAAACACAAGATCCTACCTCCTCCGGTGCCACGGGTGACAGGGTGAGGTGAAGGTGAGGCGGGTTATGCGGTCCGGCAGCGCTTTGCTGGAGGCGAAGTGCGACGGAGGTACCAGACGCTTGTAGCTTTCCCGTGGCCTGCTAGAACTGACCACTAAAGTTGCAGCAAAGAGCAGACGGTACAGCACTGAACTGAATCTGTCGTCGGTGGTACGTACCTTGTTCTTATGCGCCGATCAGATCCCCAAGCTCTTGCTTCCCTGAAGATGTGCAATCCTTTTAGAGTTTACACCTGCATCTGCATCGTACATGGTGGACGTTGGTGCCTTGGTGGTCTATAGACGCCTGCTAGCTATAGCCTAGTTGTGCTGGTTTTGGTTACTTGAGCGTACGTATGTAGCATTGATTTGACTTTTCTCCCAGCAACTAGCCCAATAATTGAGTTTATTAAATTGATAGCTTGAGAGTGGTTTCAACAAAAATGGCGTACCTACCGGCAAGTTGGTGCTAATTAAAAGACGAATTGAGGAGTATTTGGGTCAAGCACGACAATGACAATTGGTGGCAGTGTCTTCACTACAAACAATTGTCGACTTATAACATTTAGTATCTCTTGCAAAAATAAAACAAGATAGTTACATACTCCCTCTGCAAATAAATATAAGAGCATTTAGATCACTAGTGATCTAAACGCTCTTATATTTTTTTTACGGAGGGAGAACTATATATTCACCCCTTGAATTATTGTTAAGACATATAATTTATTGACGTTGAATTGATCAAGTAAATTTGTCCGCCAGAGAAAAGTACTGAACAATCTGCAATACATGCTCATAATTAATCTTGATGCTGACTTTTTCTGCCAAAACGTCACCAACATGTCCGCTCAAATATCAAACCACGTACTCAGGCACCACACGGAATACATACAATTCATATGTTAATTAAGTGTTAAGCATCATTCGGCAAAAAAGAAAATGCTAAGCGTCCATGGCCATATACTAATGTTCTTTTCTTTAACTAGCTGGCAAAGTGGCCCTCACAAATGCGAGTGCATCATCTTTAGTGCAACAAAAGTGAGTATGATGCAAATTTACAAGATGAATATAGAAAAAAAAATGTTGTGCGCAGGCACCATGCATCTATATTTTCTTTTTAATGCAATTTCTTGAGGGAGGCAGAAGTTATGGTTTGACAATACAAAATCATATAATATTTTTCATTTTATGTTAGAATGCCATTTTTTTTTCTAAACCATAACAAATATATAGGAATTCTGGAAATCTCAAAACATACAACACGGTATATAGCTATGTATTTTTTTTACGAAAATCATTGTTTCTACACCTACATAAATCTGAAAAAATTGTACATATACATATATGTGTATTATGTACAAACGAAATTTCATCAATATATATTATCCACTACAACAAGAACCCCCATATAACAACGCATGTCTAGCAACGATTGTAACATATGTGTTGTTGAACCTCCCACATCCCCCCACTTAGCGCTAACCTCCCCGTGCTCACCTCCACCTCTTCCGTATCCTTAGCGTTGATGGTGTCCCTGCTCGCGCACGAAGGTTAATCCTAAACGAGAGACACACCTAGCAGAGCTCTGCTAGGGTTCCCACCACCGTCGTCCCCTTGCCCTCGGCTTCCTCCTCCTGTTCCTTCACCGTGCGCGCCTCCCTCGCCAATTTTTTCGCGTGTCAGGGACACACGCGACGTCGTCGCCCATCCTCCTCGCGTTAGGGAAAGGTGTCGCCGCCATCGTTCCTCTGCGCGAGCGGAGATGCAGAGGCCGCCGTTCTTCATCCGCACAGCCAGGGACGGCGCAAGAACAGACGCCCTGTCTCAACTGCAGTACTTCTGCAGGTCCTACTCTATACCTCGCCATCTGTATGTGTAATTGTGTACCCCGTAAAAGTACTATTCCCCGCTGTCCTCACCAATCCCTGTTTTTTTTATTGCCGGCGCCGCCCACCAGCGCACAGCAGGCTACTGGCCGCAGCCCATCGACCCACGCAGCTTGCAGCAGCCAGCCAACGACCCAGCCCCAAAGCAAGCGAGCACCTCCTCTCGACCTCTCCAAGACCCTGCCGGTGTTTGATTTGGGATTTGCGGTGCTGATCTGTATCCAGTGCTCATATCTCTTGATACAGTAGCCATTTTTCAGGGGAGATTATTTGTAACCAATGTGAGTACTGCTTTTTTGCAGGAGATATTTGCAGGTGATGTAGTGATGTAAGTAGTGCTGCATGAGGGGAAGAGAACCTGCAAGACAACACAGTTAAATTCCTTTGATTCTGTAATATCCCTAAATTTCACGTACAACATGGTCTATTCATCTAATTACTGATTTCTAATTTAGATCCAGTGAAGAATTCTTGTTAGCACTAGTTAGCATGACATCAATATGTGTGTAAATTGTATTGAGTGAAGCATTGTTCCTAACATGACAACAATCTGATTGCGTCAAATTTTCAAGTTATATCAAGTGCCTCAAAAGAAATTTTGTATCCAGTGAAAAACTGTTGTTAATTAGGATGAGTGCATGACAACTTTAATTCAGCCTGGTCTGCCCAGCTATTTGTTTGTAGCTCTGCCTCTAAAACACCCTAAAATATTTAAAAGTATTACTAGTATTTTTAGAAACGACAATATTTTCCAAATGCTAAGAAAAAACTTAGCTACCAAACGGGTCCTTAGATTTCCTGTTTTATGCACATCATTGAAGGGGATCGTTTGACTCACACATAAGTTTCTCAGTGAAATAAATGCATGATTCTTATATCAAACGTTGAACAAAGGGAAAAGATGGTTACTGCAGAGAAACGTCAAGTTGATGAACATGTCAAGAAGTTCATTGAATTGAAAAATATGGTATTTTCCTTAGTGCATGTTTCCCCCTGCCGGGAAAACATTGATCTCACGTGTCTCCATGATACAATAATTTTGTGGTGATCAACAGAAGGGCATTGATCCTCCATCCACCTATCTCCTAGCTAGAGCAGGGGTAATCAATTCCGACTTGTTACTACATGATGGTTCTAATTGACATGCATTTAACCTTGATCTGTTTGAGGTTCCAGTTTAGTTAAGAGTTTGTGTCATGATGTCACGAGTTGAACTTAGAACAGAAAATTTTATGACATTATACATAATGCTACTCTATGATCCACGAAATAGCCAGTAAGTATAAGACAAAACCCATGTAGAAACCAGACTTCCTATGGTGGCCCAGTTTGGTAGGTTCATCTTTCCTAGCCGCTAATGAATTATTTTTATGTCCTTTCTTTTATATATTAGGGCACACTCTTCTCTTCTATACTAATTAGATCCTGCATCCCTTCAAGGTTAAGTCAGGGTCTCAGGGTTGGTGTGATGCATGACGAACAAAAATGGATTAGATAGTTCGTAGTTGTCCTGCTCTTCCCCTTCGTAGTTGCTAATAGTTCATATTTTGGTCATTTTTGTTTAGAGAAAATAGACTGGAATACTAATTTCTTTTATGATAGTTCATAAAGGTTTGAGTTGATGGAAGATGCAAAACAATTAGTACACGGATATAGGTTGCATTATCTGACATGTTATTTAATAAATTCATGTTGAAAAAGTTTTTGTATTCAGAATATTAGTTAGTCCCACATCTATACAAATCTAAGTCTTTGTAAATCATATTTGTATGGTGCTCCTTTAAATTTTATTTTTCTATTAACTTGATTTTCTATAATGTAATTTACTCATCTTGTATTGTTGTTTCTGTTGTAGATCACCAAGATAAATTGACGATCAATGGCTCATATGTTCATTGCAGATGTTGATTGCAAGGTTAAGAATGGGACTACTACAAGCTAATTAGAATGTCATTTTTAGGATCAATGTTTCAAATATTTTATTTTTAGGATCAACTTTCAAACATTATAGTTGATTGCAAGGTCAAGTATTGAGCTACTATATATAGTTTCATCTTTTGTAATCTTCGGATCATGTCCTTTGTAGTGCAACATAGTCATTTCAATGTATGAGACCTTTTTGTTTATTATATTGATATACGAGACCTTTCCATTTATTATATTGTGGCTCCTATGCAGTATCAACATTGACCTAATGATTCTGGCTAGCAATATACTCCCTCCATCCCATAATGTAAGATGTTTTTTTACACTAGTGCAAATGTCTTACATTATGGGACGGAGGGAGTATAAAATGCCATTAATTGTTCACGGAAGCTAGTGAATCTTGATCTATTGTGTCCATTTCAAAATCAATTTGAATAGGGTCACTACCAATGCATATCAGGTGTTGTTGGATCTTGCTCTATATGTTGCTATCTACCAACGCTTCTACACGCCATTTACCAACGCGTGCATATACGTTGTCGTAGGCCTTTGCAACGGCACCAACAACAACGCATACTAATCCGTTGGTGTAGACCTTAGCAACACATATATGGACATACAACAACTTATCCTTGCGTTGGTGAAGGGGGGTTTCTGGTGTAGTGATCATATGTGCAGTATCTTCTCCGGAGAATCGTCGGAGAAGATGCAACGATCTCCTTTCAGAGTTTACACTTGCAAACATGCCCATGCGTCCATGGTGGCTAAGTTGTGTGCTGCTAGCCTGCTAGATGGTCGCCTCAACGTATGTAGCATATTGCTGTGGCCTTCATTTTCTCCTAAAAACCGGCCAGTAACCCAATGACTGAGTCTAGTTTGGCATCTTCGGAGAACACGACGTACCACCTACCGGCAAGTTGTGTGGTGTTAAGAGACAAGGAAGACTTGGTGGGTATATATGTGAGTCAAGCACGGCAATGGGAAGCATCTTCGGTTCACAAAAAAGTGTCACTTTTTATGTATATTAAGTTAAAACATTAAATACTTTGGCCATCGATATCGTTTTGACTTTCTAGTATAGATCAGAACACTAGTAGAAAAAGGGTCATTTGTCCCGGTTCATAAGAGCCTTCTATCCCGGTTTAGGAACCGGGACTAAAAGGTCGGTACTAATGCCCTTAGCCTTTAGTCCCAGTTCTTACACGAACCGGGACAGATGGGCCTCCACGTGGCCGCTGCGGCCAGACTGGGCAGGGGGGCCTTTGGTCCCGGTTGGTGACATAAACCGGGACCAAAAGGTATCCACGCGTCAGCAGCTGGCTGGAGCTGAGATTTTTTTTTTGAAAGGGGCTGGTTTAGGGGTTTTGGGGGTTAATTTAGGTTGTTATTAGCTAGCTAATAGAGAGAAGTGTCCTCTCTTATATCTTCGTGCTTGGTTTACCAACGCTACTGCTATGTTCATTTCACCCGCTGATATAAAATAACTCTTCATGCTCGCATCATGCATCATCATATATATTAATACATCCTACTAATCATGCATCATCATACAACTTCTACTCGTTATTAATAACAAGTCATACGATCATCATCCTCATAGTCATCGAACCAACCCTACTTAATTGTTCTTAGCACATGATCATCAATATCAGGTAGGACCTAAATATCCTTAAGGTAAAATAACATAAAACAATATAGACCCTGACTCTCCATTATGGAGAATGGAGATCATCATGTCTCCAATTCTTGTGCTTCACTTCCTTTTGCTTCCAAGAAGCTCCTTACGACGGTCCATACATTTTTTCCATTCTTTGATTGTCATGTCTCCACTTCCTTTAAAAATCCTGTATGGACAGTTGTGATTCATAGGATGACCTGGTTGTATGTTCAAAACATCAAGGCGACCATGCTGATACATCAGATGAGGCACACAATCATTCGGGATTATCTGTTGAAAAACATAGTAATAACTTCGTTGTTAGCAATGATGTACTAGTTTTAGAAGTATGCAAAAGATGCACGGATGTCGTAATAGTAAAAAATCTTACCAGGGTATCTCCATGGTAGTTACCGTAGTTCAACACGTGCACTAGTGGCACATACTGACCATAATGTTGAGGAGTTCGATTGTAGATATTGTAATTCTCAAGATCAGTACAAAATGCGATCAGATGATTTTTCTCCTTATAAAGTTAATTCGGAGCCATCGGTTAGTGGGTTTTGTATACCATCTTCCGCACATTCTTTGAGGAATGAAAATAAGCTGTCAATGGAAATAAGCTGTCAACTATTTTGAAATAAACAATATAAATTACTTAATAACTATGTTTGAGAAGCTCACATAGGGGAAGAATTGGAAGCGTATCAGCAAGGACCCAAATGTCCATATTGTCTAGCTCGATTTTAGGATCACCAAGATCCATGGTGACAAGCATACCCTCATCAAAACCATACATCTTGCAAAGTGCTTCCTAATTTTTGCAATTAAAATGGGTTACACTCTCAGAATTGTACAGCTTTACTTCAAAATCCACACCATGATGGGTCCTTAGGTGAATTTTCTTTGTTTCCATACTTTCATGGTCTTCAAAACCCATCCTCTCCAAGACATAGCGTCTTGCGTAGCATGGGATAAGCTAGTCAAATTGGAAAAGATGAAAAGTACACGTTGAAATAGTTGAAGTCGTGCTTAATTACGAAAAAAACTATTGTCGTCATTGCGTACCGTTTCAACATCGAAGGTCTCCTCGAGCTTAATGCTGAAGCGTCGATTTTCGTCCAGATACCTCGGTCGTCGTGGCACCAGTTGCACTCCCCCGGGCGGTTTTCGTCGTCCGAGGACGACATTTCATATATTCATAATTCAAATATTAAACTTGTACAATTAAATATATGTACTAAAAACATAAATTAGATCATTATTATTCATCACGGGTTGACTATCGGTCTGTCGAGCCTTTTCTTGAAAACTCTCAACTCATGTGGTGTACATATTCGACCGTCGGTGATGGTAGCTCCTCTTTTCAATCCCGAGTGCATTACACCAAATTGTCTAGCACACGGGAACGAAGGAGAAGCTACCCCCACGACAACAGTCGGGATTCTTCGTCCTCTCATATAGGTGGAGTCTCGACAGACTTAAAGTCAACCCGAGGACTCATATTATAGGACTCATATTGACATGGAGATTTGGCTGGTCTCACCTCGAGGACGGAGGGGGGTTGGTGACGGAGATGACGGCGCGGATGATGGAGGGGGCTCCTAGATTTCTGCATAGTGCTCTCCAATTTTAGCATTCAAACTAGGAGTACTTTTCAAATTTGAGCATTCAATAAGCAAAACCAAATCGTAAAATAAGTAGTATTCAAATTAGCATGCATTTAATTATAAGCAAAATGACATCATCTCTTGTCTCCGTACATCGTCGAATATTATCACTAATACTCCTCGAATACTATCATACATATAGCATCGCTAATACAGCTAGAACCGTAGCGCCCGACGGGTATCGTCGCGGGCGGTGGACACCCAAAGAGAAGGATTCATCACATGATCATAGCTCCAGTGAGATCCCTGAAGAACCTACCAGGTATTGTCGAACTTGCCCTCCAACGCAACCATGTAGCAACGGACGTGCTCGTCCTCCTCGCTGACACGGTGACGTACCACCTCCGCGGTGTCCAGGAGCCTCGGCACCATCACTGGCCCACGCGACCGCCACCAAACAAGGATCGGGTCAACAACGGGCTGGCTCCTCACCAACCTACGCCCCCCGAAAGGTAGCACCTCCCAATACCAGCCCGGCGGAGCCCAATCCCGGACATGGCCCCTCTGATCAAGCCGCCCTCCTCCGCTGAGTTGACGACGATGATGCGGGATAGGCATCGTCGACGTTGATGCGGGATTAATTGCTTGAACTAAAAAAATAAACTAGTTCTATTAATTTTCTTGCTAAAAATAAACTAACCTATATATAGTAAAATAAAGTAGTTTTATTAAATCAACTAGTTCAACTACTAAGCACTTACTATAAATAAATAAACTAAAGTAGTTCTTACTAAAAATAAACTACTTCTATATATAGTAAAATTTAATAAAGTAGTTTTATTAAATCAACTAGTTCAACTACTAAGCACTAACCTAAAATCGATATCTACTAACCTAAATAAAAATTAATACATATATGAAAAAACATATATAAACAAAAAAAATGCTATGAACATTATATTCATACATACATAGCTACATCCATTCATCATATAGCTACCACATACATATATATACATTATATATATGAAAAAATGCAATGAACAAAAAAATAATACAAATTATATGGAAAAAATTGAACAGAGCCGTGTCACGGCGGCAGCTCACATCGGGCGGCCGGCGAGGGCGACGGCGTGGGCAGCGGAGGGCGACGGCGACGGCGGGCGGCGGCGGAGGGCGACGGCGACGGTGATGGGCGACGGCTCGGGGCGACGGAGGCGACGGTGACGGGCGGCAGATGGCGTCGGCGTGGGCTCGGGGCACGGGCGACGGCGACGGCGGCAGGGCAGCCTGGCGGCGTGGATGAGCTCGCGGCATCGTCGGGCGGGGGGGAACTGGCGATGGAAATCTGAAAATTTCCTAAGTGCTGGATTATATAGCAAAGGCTTTGGTCCCGGTTCGTCGCACCAACTGGAACCAAAGGCCTTTTTTCAGCAGCCCAAAGGGCGGGAAGCAGAGGGCTTTGGTCCCGGTTGGTGGCACCAACCGGGACTAAAGGGTGGGAATTGGTACCGCTTGGTGCCACGAACTGGGACCAAAGGTGTGCATTGGTCCCGGTTCATGGCACCAACCGGGACCAATGTCCTACTGCCAAAGTCGCGGTGCGGTGGGATGTTTAATCCCACCTCGCTAGCCGAGGAGCGGCATGACCGGTTTATAAGCCCTGCCCCGCCAGCTCCGTTGAGCTCCTCTCAACCGCAGGCCTCTGGGCCTCATCTCGCACTGCTATGCCTGTGGGCCTGCTGGGCCTTCTGCGGGCCTGAATCCTGGCCCATGAATGGGTTTCTAGTCGTATTTAGGCCGTGGTGGCCTAGTAGGTGACATTTTTTTTAATTTTTCCAAGTTTTTTAATTTTTCTTTTTTTCTTTATTTATTTTATTTTGTTTCTACTTACAAGAAAATACTTACTGTTCTTATTTTATTTATTTTAGGAAAATTCTTTTTGCTTATAATGTTTTGAACAGAAAATACTTTGTTAATTTTAGGTCCATAAATTTTATTTATGTTATCAAAGTTTATTTTTTTTTGTTTCTACTTATATATTTTATTTAAGTTTTTTTTATTTTATTTGGTTTCTACTTACATCATCAATTTTCATCCCTTTCTGACTTCATTTGTTAATTTTCATGCATTTACTGATTAATTTGAGCTATAAGACCCTGAAATGGAAAAGCATTTCAAATGAACTCTGAAAAGGTTGAAAGTTGGCATGGTATCATGATTTCATCCACATAGCATGTGCAAGAAAGTTGAGAGGGTTACGGCAAAAACTGGATGCACTTCGTGTACAAAACGGATAATCTCTTTCGAAGTATCAGGATTTCATACGGAAACTCGTCTGTTACAAAGGGATTTCATTTTTTTAAACTTATTTGAACTCCTGACTTTTTGTGTGTTCAAAATGCACCATTCAAAGCCACATCATCAATGTTCAATCCTTTCTGACTTCATTTGTTATTTTTCATGCATTTACTAATTATTTTGACCTATAAGACCCTGAAATTGAAAAGCATTTCAAAAGAACTCTAAAAAGGTTGAAAGTTGGCATGGTATTATCATTTCATCCACATAGCATGTGCAAGAAAGTTGGGAGGGTTACAACAAAAACTGGATGCACTTCATGTACAAAACGGACAATCTCTTTCGAAGTATCAGGATTTCATACAGAAACTTGTCTGTTACAACAGGCATTTCAAACGAACTACGAAAAGGTTGAAAGTTGGCATGGTATCATCATAATAGTTGTGGAGAAAGTCTTCACTTTTTCTTCGCTTGTGTCCTTTCCTTATTGCGCCGTAACCATGGATAATCTTCATCATTTATCAGGATGCTTGGGTCAGCCTTGACTTTGAACGGAGGAATTTCAGGAAACTTTTCATAATCTTCGGACATGTCTGTCTTGCCCTCCACTCCCACGATGTCCCCTTTTCCTGAAAGAACTATGTGACGCTTTGTCTCATCGTATGATGTATTCGCTTACTTATCTTTTCTTTTTCTCGGTTTGGTAGACATGTCCTTCACATAGATAACCTGTGCCACATCATTGGCTAGGACGAACGGTTCGTCAGTGTACCCAAGATTGTTCAGATCCACTGTTTTCATTCCATACTGTGGGTCTACCTGTACCCCGCCTCCTAACAGATTGACCCTTTTGCATTTAAACAAAGGGACCATAAAATCTACTCCGTAGTCAAGTTCCCATATGTCCACTATGTAACCATAATATGTGTCCTTTCCCCTCTCGGTTGCTCCATCAAAGCGGACACCGCTGTTTTGGTTGGTGCTCTTTTGATCTTGGGCGATCGTGTAAAATGTATTCCCATTTATCTCGTATCCTTTGTAAGGCATTACAGTCGAAGATGGTCCCCTGGACAACGAGTACAGCTCATCACAAACAGTGTTGTCACCTCTGAGACATGTTTCCAACCAACTGCTGAATGTCCTGATGTGTTCACATGTAAGCCAGTCGCCGCACTGCTCCGGGTGTTTGGAGCGCAGACTTTTCTTGTGTTCATCGACATACGGGGTCACCAAGGTAGAGTTCTGTAGAACTGTGTAGTGTGCTTGAGACCAAGAATATCCGTCCCTGCATATTATTGAGTCCCCTCCAAGCGTGCCTTTTCCAGTCAGTCTCCCCTCATACTGCAATTCAGGGAGATCTATCTTCTTAAGGCCAGGAATGAAGTCAACACAAAACCCAATGACATCCTCTGTTTGATGGCCCATGGAGATGCTTCCTTCTGGCCTAGCGCGGCTACGGACATATTTCTTTAGGACCCACATGAACCTCTCAAAGGGGTACATATTGTGTAGAAATACGGGGCCCAGAATGACAATCTCGTCAACTAGATGAACTAGGACATGCGTCATGATATTGAAGAAGGATGGTGGGAACACCAGCTCGAAACTGACAAGACATTGCACCACATCACTCCTTAGCCTTGGTATGATTTCTGGATCGATCACCTTCTAAGAGATTGCATTGAGGAATGCACATAGCTTCACAATGGCTAATCGGGCGTTTTCCGGTAGAAGCCCCCTCAATGCAACCGGAAGAAGTTGCGTCATAATCATGTGGCAGTCATGAGACTTTAGGTTCTGGAACTTTTTCTGTGGCATATTTATTATTCCCTTTATATCCGACAAGAAGCCAGTCGGGACCTTCATACTAAGCAGGCATTCAAAGAAGATTTCCTTCTCTTCTTTGGTAAGAGCGTAGCTGGCAGGACCTTCATACTGCTTTGGAGGCATTCCGTTTTTTTCGTGCAAACGTTGCAGGTCCTCCCGTGCCTCAGCTGTATCTTTTGTCTTCCCATACACGCCCAAGAAGCCTAGCAGGTTCATGCAAAGGTTCTTCGTCACGTGCATCACGTCGATCGAAGAGCGGACCTCTAGGTCTTTCCATTAGGGTAGGTCCCAAAATATAGATTTCTTCTTCCACATGGGTGCGTGTCCCTCAGCGTCACTTGGAGCAGCTAGTCCACCGGGACCCTTTCCAAAGATTACGTGTAAATCATTGACCATAACAAGTACATGATCACCGGTATGCATGGCAGGCTTCTTTCGGTGATCTGCCTCGCCTTTGAAATGCTTGCCTTTCTTTCGACATTGATGGTTGGTCGGAAGAAATCAACGATGGCCCAGGTACACATTCTTCCTGCATTTGTCCAGGTATATACTTTCGGTGTCAGCTAAACAGTGCGTGCATGCGTGGTGTCCCTTGTTTGTCTGTCCTGAAAGGTTACTGAGAGCGGGCCAATCGTTGATGGTTACAAACAGAAACGCGTGCAGGTTAAATTCCTCCTGTCTGTTCTCATCCCACGCACGTACACCGTTTCCATTCCACAGCTATAAAAGTTCTTCAACTAATGGCCTTAGGTACACATCAATGTCGTTGCCGGGTTGCTTAGGGCCTTGGATGAGAACCGGCATCATAATGAGCTTCCGCTTCATGCACATCCAAGGAGGAAGGTTATACATACATAGAGTCACGGTCCAGGTGTTGTGATTGCTGCTCTGCTCCCCGAGAGGATTAATGCCATCCGCGCTTAAACCAAACCATACGTTCCTTGGGTCACATGCAAACTCAGCCCAGTACTCTCTCTCGATTTTTCTCCACTGCGACCCGTCAGTGGGTGCTCTCAACTTCCCGTCTTTCTTACAGTCCTCACTGTGCCATCGCATCAACTTGGCATGCTCTTTGTTTCTGAACAGTCGTTTCAACCGTGGTATTATAGAAGCATACCACATCACCTTTGCAGGAACCCTCTTCCTGCGGGGCTCGCCGTCAACATCACCAGGGTCATCTCGTCTGATCTTATACCGCAATGCACCGCATACCGGGCATGCGTTCAAATCCTCGTACGCACCGCGGTAGAGGATGCAGTCATTAGGGCATGCATGTATCTTCTGCACCTCCAATCCTAGAGGGCATACGACCTTCTTTGCTGCGTACATACTGTCGGGCAATTCGTTATCCTTTGGAAGATTCTTCTTCAATACTTTCAGTAGCTTCTCAAATCCTTTGTCAGGCACAGCATTCTCTGCCTTCCACTGCATCAATTCCAGTACGGTACCCATCTTTGTGTTGCCATCTTCGCAATTGGGGTACAACCCTTTTCTGTGATCCTCGAACATGCGATCGAACTTCAGCTTCTCCTTTTGACTTCCGCATTGCGTCCTTGCATCGACAATGACCTGGCGGAAATCATCATCATCGGGCACATCGTCTGGTTCCTCTTGATCTTCAGCAGCTTCCCCCGTTGCAGCATCGGGCACATCGTCTGGTTCCTATTGATCTTCAGCAGCTCCCCTCGTTGCAGCATCACCATATTCAGGGGGCACATAGTTGTCATCATCCTCTTCTTCTTTGCCGTCTTCCATCATAACCCCTATTTCTTCGTGCCTCGTCCAAACATTATAGTGTGGCATGAAACCCATGTAAAGTAGGTGGGTGTGAAGGATTTTCCGGTCAGAGTATGACTTCCTATTCTCACATTTAGGGCATGGACAACACATAATAAACCATTCTGCTTGTTTTCCTCAGCCACTTCGAGAAAATTATGCACGCCCTTAATGTATTCGGAGGTGTGTCTGTGACCATACATCCATTGTCGGTTCATCTGCGTGCATTATATATAATTATGTGTGTCAAAAGTAAGAAAATCAGACAAGTATCTATCTAAAGTAGGAAAATCAGACAAGTATCTATCCAAAGTAAGAAGATCAGAAAGAAGATAAGAACAAGAGGCTCACCATGATGGTGTCGGCGACGAGATCGGCGCGGGCGATCAACGGAGGTGAAAACGGGGGCGGGGCGTGACGGACCGCTAAATCTAGACAAATCTCGGGAAAAATGGAGCTCCGAGGTCGAGCTTCGAGAGGAGAAAGCTTAACTAGTGTGGCTCGGGCATTTCATCGAACACCTCATGTGCATAGGAGGTGAGCTAGAGCACCCAATTGCCCTCCCCTCGCCGGCCAGAAAAATCAGAGCACTGTGGAGTGCTCTGCCGCGGCGATGGGTATATATAGGCAAATTATTTGTCCCGGTTCGTGCATGAACCAGGACTAAATTCACCCTTCTATACCGGTTCAAGGCATGAACCGATACCAATGCCTGTGGGCCAGGAGCGCGGCCCATTGGTCCTGGTTCGTGCCACGAACCGGGACCAATGGGTCCAGACGAACCGGGACCAATGCCCACGAGGCCCCGGCCGGCCCCCTGGGCTTATGAACCGGGTCTAATGCCCCCCATGGGTCCCAGTTCGTGAAGAACCGGGACTAATGGGCTGGCCAGGCCTGAACCGAAGCCCTGTTTTCTACTAGTGGAAACTTTAAAAAAAATCAGGTGCATAGATTTGTCTTGAGAAGTATTCTTGAAATATCATTTGTTTTGGTTGGCCGTTATACATATGTTGCAGCATAAGCCAGTGGCTGAAGACTCAAATCACATCTTAAAGACATTGTCCATGCCCACACAATCTTTATTTCCCCCCTTGAAATAGACGACCCAAAGTGTGATCTTCCATGTGGAGATTAGTAACCTTGAAAATAAAAGAGCAGTGCCACCTACATCATTAAATACATGGAAAATTTGCGCCAAATCCTACTAGTTTGCCGCCTCCTCACGCAGCCGCCTCTTCCCTAAAAAAAGCTTAGTGGTCCTCCGCCTCCTGTCGGCACCGCCGCCGGTCCGCGCCGTCTCCGGTGGTCTTAGGGCCACGGGGGCACAGTGGATCCCGGCCCATGCCAGCGGGAGGGCTCCATTTTCAGATGTTTCTTTGAGTTTTGTTAGGGTTTGTGTCCTCTTCAGGAAGGCGACATGGTGACGGCTCCCTGAAAATGGAATAAGGTCTTAAATGCCTAGAAATTAGTTTAATTGCTTAAATATAGCTAACGTACCCCAAAAGATGCCAAATTTTTACATGGATCATGTAATGGTATCTACTGAGGATTAAAAAAAATTCAAGGCCAAAGGATGAAGCAGCGGTCGCATCGCCTACAAAGGTGACATGTTTTCTCTCGAACCCACTATCCTTCCACGGATAATTTAATGTTTGGGGTTGAGTCTTGGCACCATCATGTTTGAAATTCCTGCCCTCTCCTGGACAAGGCCTAACATAGACTAAAGATAACAAATAGGACTTTCAATCTAATTTTGCAAACTTTTCCATGCATTTGCAGGGGCCATGTGTTGAAACCATATTTTTTCATGGAAAAAAGTGTAATTAAGATTGCCTTGAAAGAAAGGTGCTTACCGTGAAAATTATTCGCCTCGTCAAAATGAAAAACTTTGATTTTGGGATCATCTTCATCCGAGGTCTTATGCAATCTCGACAGCCAAAACAGTGCAGCCTAGCGAATACCCATTTTTGCTGAGTGTAGCACTCGGGAAAGACACCCTTTTGCATAGTGTAGCGCTCGGGAAAGCACTTTTTTGCCGAGTGTTTTGTCCACAACACTCGTGAAAAGCACTTGTTTACTGATTTTTGCTTTTTTGCCAAAGTATTTTTTCGATGACACTCGGCAAAGACATGGTTGCTGAGTCCCGGATGAAATGCACTCCGCAAGGACGCTGACACTCGGCAAAAATGAATTTTCCAGTAGTGAATGTAGAAGGGTTGGCAACTGGACTTTTGTTTTTGTTTGCCACATTTTGTAGGTACTTCCTGTTTAGGTAATTTATTTTTATTTTCGTTCTTGGACAATGGAAATTTTCCATGCTTTCTATTTTACGAAACTTATTTCTCTAATTTGTCATGTGAACAGCGGAACCAATTTTTCAAAATTCTTCATTTTTTTTATAAAAATGCCAAGTAGAAATCGCCCAGCCTAGTAGAAGTCGGGGGCCAGGGCAGGGAATATTGGTCTTCATGGCCTGGTTCGCTGGTTTGATCCCCCCAGGGGGAACAAATAGTTCGCTGGAGGTAAACCCCCCAGCTGATGTTCCCCAGTTATTCATGTCCTTCATTTTTGTTGAAAAGTTAGGAATACTAGTCGCCAACCCGTGCATTCGCACGGCCGGTTATTTAGTATTACATTGTAATCTATATAACATAAAGCTATGTGTTGCGTACATTTACACTGGGACGTGCCATCTAATTTCTTTCAGATAAGTCATATAGTATTTTCAACATGGGGATTCATAGACGAATGTATGTATTCCACAAAGGAGTTAGTTGGATAACTTGATATTAGATCTTTATACGATTTTATCCTTTATATCTTTTTTTTTGCGGGAGGAAGTTTGATATCACTTTTATGTCATTTCAAAAGCACGCAGAGCAGTCTAATATATATTGCTTATTTTCTTAGGTCTACTCTGGTATATGTATATGCTCGGGATTTTTATATGTGTACTATCTCAAAGTATTATCCTTTTTACATATTATAGTCATCTCTTCAAAACATTAAATTACATGAACTAAGGAATTTGAAGGTAATATGTTTTCATTATCAATAGAAACTATTTTTCCTGTAAACAAACTCATTAGAATTAAGACAATAAGAAGAATAGTTTCAGATATTTGATATCCTTGAAACTCCGTGTTGAATGTTGCATGTTAAAAAACCAGGCAATGATAGAACCAATAAGTTGAGATTAAACAAACTGACAACTTGATAGGATTCGAATTTGAAGAAAGCCACAACATCGAAAGAGCTTTGGTTCAATAGCAATGAACCTTACATGTAACGGATTTCTATTACATGCACATGAATCACATGGAATATGTATAAACTGAAAAGTTGGGTCGTACATCATGCCCTTAGGTGACAAATTTACTTCCATCTCCGCATGTACTACATGGAAAAATATTTTGCGATTATTGAAGAAACAAACCATGCATGATCGCTTAGTTAATACGGAAACCTTAAGAGCGCCCAGTCATTCCAATCATGAATTTTATAGCAGTCCGTAATTTAAATGCAAATAAAAATCTTGAATATTGGGTGATCATTGATTTTCTACAACCATTGATAGTTGCAGGCATACATTGTGAAAAATAATTCCAATCCGAGAAACTGTTCTATAGACAATTCCTTATTTAATAGTCAAAGCAGGCTTTCTAAAGCACAAAATCATAATTTCCATATCCAATATTAAGTACGAACATGGACCATATCAAGCTTGATCCTTGTCCACGGGGTAGCCAGAGTAAAAGCTCTGTCCGACCCATTGCACATATATGCTGACCTGTATTATAGAGGGGTCTGAAATTAATGACGCACTGGAAAGAGCCAATATAAGAAAAAAATATGTGCGACTTGAACAGCCTCAGCACGGCCGACCCCTCTCTGGTGACCATTACAATGGGTGTTTTGCTTACACAATACATCATACACATAGTGAGCAGGTCCAGGGATAGATGAAGGAGAGTGATAGTTAGAACTTCCCAAAGGACAGGGGCATACTGCAAAGACGTACATTGTTGTGCTGGGAGGTCTAACCTTGTTGGAGGTTTAATCCGTCCACGTCGGAGCCGTGGATGGGGAAGTTCATCCATCGCACGACAGAGTTCTGGTAGTTGGAGAATCTCAACACCTGAATCAAGTTTTTTTTTCCTTTGGAGGGAGAGAGGAAGCAGACCCAGTTTCTAAGGATGAGGCATATAAGGCGTTAATAGAAAGGACTTCCAGATGCTACATGCTTAACATCACGGCATGAATCTTTGTGGATGGAATTAATCTTATCATATTAGTAAAGAAACAAAATCATGTTCACTGGGAGCACCACTGATATGATCATCCAAATATATTGAGATATGAAAAAGGAAGGTCTAGCCACTTCAAGCTTGATGACACCCAGAGACGGATCTATTTCTAGTACACGCAGATGAGGGCCCGAGTACCTACGAAATCCGCAGCCATGTAGCGGATCCTTCCTTCTGCCTCGCCATGCGCCTTTGGCCGATGGCAATCAATCTTCAGTTCATTATCAATGGAGCTCGCAAGTTTAGGACCACATCAAGAGGAGCCGCTGAAACCCATGTGCAATACCGATGGAGTAGAGGAGATTTTTTTTCTATGAGAGTTTGAGAGAGATACATGAGGGATTCTTTTTTTAGATGGAGATATGTGAGATATTGAGAGAGTTGGACTGGGGAAGAGAGAAACGTACATGAGTGTTCTCTGTCATTGGAGAGAGATGCGTGAGAGATTGGGAGAGATACTGTACTCGTATTCTTTTTCTTGTTGGAGAGATACATGAGAGGTCCTCAAAAACTAAAAGATTGACAGAGATTCTAGCCAAAAAATATATTGAGAGAGATTTTTCTAGAGATATCTAAGAAAAGTAAGTATTTTTTTGAAATAGAGATATATGAAAGATTGAGAGAGTTTTTGGGTTGTGGGAGAGATATGTGAGAGTTTTTTTTTCTTGTTTGAGAGATACGTGAGATATATGTGGGGATTGGATTACGTGCTAGTTTTTTTAGGTATTTTTTCCCCAGGATTTTAAGGATTAATCCACACATTTATAACTCGGTCCCATCTTATATTTTTTTGCCCACGATTTAAAGGTTTAATCTACACCGTTAAAACTCGGTCCCATCAGATTAACGGCTCCTAATTTCTGATTTAGATATTTTTATGCCCAGGAGTTTAAGGATTAATCTACACCGTTATAACTCGGTCCCATCAGATTAACGGCTCCTAATTTCTGATTAACGTGGTAATTTCTTGGGAGTCACAAATTAGTATAGGTATAGATGATTATTTTTGCATTGCAGCAACTCGACCTCTTCAAAATTATATGAGAGTTGCATGCTTTCTTGACGCGGGAAGTAAGAAAAGAAGATAACTTAGTCCCATTATTGAGTTAACCAACTTTATTAAACCAACCTGAATGCAAACAAGACCACACGTACGATGTATCTGCCACATAACCTCTTATTACATCCATATCTATATATCAGCAAACCAACATGAATGCAAAGCAAATGCATACACACAGTGTGTTACACGTAACTGTATGTTACGTCCATACAACATATGATCAATCCGATATGAATGTAAACCCATACCAGCATGACGCTTATTGGAACACATTAAGTAGATGAGAGAAGCAACTATGCAATGCATTATTAATCCCCAGAAGTCATGCATGCCGCTCACCAAAAGGGTTTTCATCTGATGGAGGTGCTTGTGGGCCCGAGCTACTAGTAGTGTAGGTATCTTGTTGCATTGAGGAGGGCACCAAAGTAGTGTTCAACAGGTGGTTAAGGTCGGGCAACGACACACCACGTTCGAGGACCTCCATTGCTTCCTGACTGGTAGGCCTCTTCCTACTGTCAGGAAGAGAACACCAGAGCCCTAGGATAGCCACACGCTCCATCTGCCTCATGTCCGAGTCGCCACAGCCATGTAGCCTCTCATCTGCAGCTTCCATCACCCTGCCTCTTACATACAGATCCCAGACCTGCTCCCTGGACTTGCCCGTGCACGTGATGTCCAAGAGGACGATCCCGAAGCTGTAGACGTCTGAGCTAAGGTTGAACTTGACTTTCCCCGCTTTCCTGCACTCTGGATCTATGTACCCTTCTGTCCCAACAGCAGTCGTCATTAGTGTCACGTTGTCTTGGTTGCCGATCCTCGACAGCCCGAAGTCAGCAAGCTTGGCGTTGAAGTTGTTGTCTAAGAGGATGTTGCCTGGTTTGATGTCTCTGTGCAGAATGGGTGGGGCGCAGTCGTGGTGGAGGTAAACAAGGGCAGAGCCAATGTCTTTGATGATTTGGTACCTGAGAGACAGACACACATAGTTACATACACAGGTTCATGATTCTACTACAATGGTAATTACAGCATCATGGATCATTGATTCTCGTAAAGTAAATAAATAAATAAAATGCACATGTAGGCATACTACATTCTACCTTGTTGGCCACTGTATTGGTTGCTCTGTCTCGTGTAGGTGGTGGTGCAGATTGCCGTTAGGCACCAGCTCATAGACAAGGAAGAGCTCTTCATCCTTTTTCTTCATGCAACACCAGCACATGAAATCAAGAATGTTCGGGCTACTATCCCTGCAACACCAACCTTTAAGTTTGACGAGATTCCTATGCTTCGCTTCGCTAATGGTGTTCATCTCAGTGAAGAAGTCCTGATTTCCTCCCCTTATCTTGTTCAAGATCTTCTTTACAGCCACCTCGCCACCATATGATTCTTTTGAGTTCAACGATGTACCTGAATCCTTGGAGGACGATGCACACGATTCCTTTGAGGAAAAACCACCCGATTCTCTTGAGGGAGCACCTGATGACAATCCCTTTGAGAATGTACCCCTGTAGACTTCTCCAAAGGCACCTCTCCCAATAACCCTTTGCTTAGAGAAGTTGTCTGTTGCAGAAGCCAGATCACGGTAGTTGAACTGTCTGGGTCCTCCAGCTTGTGCTACAAGGTCATGGCTTGTGCTCCTTGTCCACTTGAAACATGCAACAATACACCACACCATAACCACCAACGCTACAACTCCTCCAAGCGACCCTCCAATAATTGCAGCCTTCATGTCATGATCTACATGCACAAAAATAACACTAGTAGTTAATTGTATTAATTCATGTGTCCAAGTTAATTTTCTCCCCTAGCAGGCAGAGTTGAAGAACCACAAGAGTATTTGATGCTTATGTGCATCTGTACTTTCATGGAGCTATAAGCATCTAAGCCTATTCATAGTTGTGATCTTTATATAAGCTATTATCATCTTTTCCTAGTAGGGCGAGTTGAAGGACCAAGATTCATATAGGTAAGATCTTGTCATCATCATATACTATCATGGAGCTATAAGCATATAATAATCTTTGTGAGCTATAACCATGTTAGCCTAACTTCCTAGCTGGCCAAGTTGAAGGACCATGGTGATGGTATCTTATGCATATAAACAGTTGATATTCTCATGGAGATACAAGTTGATTAATCATTGTGAGCAATAAGCATATTAGCATATTTTGCTAGGATGCCAGAGTTGGACTATGGGATCTGAGCTATAAGCGTACCAACTCCATTCCCCAGTTTGCCGAGTTGAAGGGTAAGCATCAGATACTTTCATTCGGAGTTATAAGAATATATGCATACTGATTGTCATGAGCTATAAGCATATTAGCACCTTCTGCTAGAGGGCCTAGTTGAAGGAAACATCAGATACCGTCATGGAGCTACAATCATACTAATAGACGTGAGCTATAAGCATATTAGTACTTTCTGCTAGCGTGCCTAGTTGAAGGAAGCATCAGATACCACTGTGGAGCTAGCTATAAGCATACTTATCGATATGAGCTCTAAGACCTCTTACAGTGGGTGGTATCATGTATATGATACAACTGTATTATGCTACCCCTATAATGGATGGTATCATATGTTGATATTTTAGATGACCTCATTTATTACTTTGTATGACTCATACTAGCACTTCATTTATTACGATGCACTATCAATGATATGAATAACAATATCATCTCTTTCTTTATTTAGTGTTATGTCATGCCATGAAAATAACTAGTTAACACATTGCATGAGGTTGCATGATACCGCCCTATGATACTACATTGTGAGAGGTCTAAGACTATCCAAAGTGGGAGTAACATGGAGAGTAACATAGATGACACCTAAGCAAAAAAAAGCTAGTTACTCATACTATGGGTAACATCACACATACCAAGACAAGATGAGTCTACAACCTAATAAATAGAGTGTTGCATGACACCACACATATAGTGGGAGTAACATGAGTGGTAACATCACACATATCTAGGCAAAATAGATGATGTGGCATGTAATTACTGATGAAAGAGAGGCATGTGGTAACATAGTATGTTACTCACACTATGAGTAACATCACACATGGCAAGAGAAGATGAGTCTACAACCTAATAAATGAAGGTAGTAACATAGACTAGTAATATATGCATGGAGAATTTCACTTTGGTTCCTGGTTGTATATACACCCTATATGGAGAATTTTTTTAATAATTAAAAAAATTCAAAATAGTTCAGAATTTTTTTAGAATAAACTTGACTTACTTTTGCACTAATATATAAATTCCCATGAAAAAAAACCCAACGTTGACTTCATAGTGAAAAAGACAAAATTTACACTATTTTGGCCAAAATTTTGTCTTTTTTGAAAAGAAGTCAAAGGAGGATTTTCTTTTTGCGAGATTTTTCTGACAAGTACAATGTAAGGTCAAGTTTATTTCAAAAACATTTTATTTTCAGAATTATTTGACTTTTTGTTGAATTACTAAATTTTTTTCCCATATAGGGTGTATATGTCCCCATAGACCAAAAGTTCCCCTTCCATATGCATGTTACTAGTCTAAGTTACTCACCACTATGGGTAGTCTAGGCATATTTAGCATCTTTTTCTCAGCAGACCGAGTTGAAGGACCACAACAATAATGAGGAATAAGCATGTAAACACATTAATTAATGCAAGAAATAATTATGCTTAGGCCTTTCCTAGTAAGTTGAGTTGAAGGATAAGCATAAGATGCTGTTCGTGTGTACCTATAAGCTTAAAAGTATGTTAATCCGTTGCTTGTTTAGACAATATTAATCTTTTGCTAGGGGGGCAAGTTGAAGGAAGGGTCAGAATGTCGATGTGAGATCTAAGCATATTAGTATCTTTTTACTAGCATGCCGAGTTGAAGCCTTGAAGGTCCACGTAAGTACTTGATATATATATAAGTATATGGAGATATAATCATATTAACAGTCCTGATCGAGCTATAAGCATATATTAAATGGCTGAGGTGTAATGTCTCTTGGAGTATGAATTTTGTATCCTTTTCGTGGCAGTTGCATCGAAGAAATAAAGGCATAATTAGTAAACACCTTTGTGGGGCGGAGCAAGCGAGGAGTTGAAGGACCATGACAGTATCTGATGCAGCTCCAAGCTGGCGCCTGTGGATCCAGAAAACCCAATGGCCACCTGAGGCGGGAGCAAGGCAGTGACTGGATCGGGTAATTGCGTGCTTACGCGAACCGGGGGATTGTAACTCTGGTCATCAAAGTGCAGGTCTGCTACCAGCATCCTGGTGGTGTTGTCGAAGGACTGTGGCCGTCATGGTGCCATTGAGGCTGAAGCTATCCAGTACTGTCGTGTTCACCGAGTCCATGACAGAGCTGATGTCGATGCCAATGTGGTCGTAGGTGGTGTTGGGGTCCCAGGAGTTGTCGTAGGTGTCGAATTCCACGGCGATGAACCGGTCGTTCCCGAAGGCGGTCGGGCTCTTGCCGTTGCCTAAGGGCATCATGCCGAGGTTACCCCCGCCTGAGTTTGGCGGCATAGTTGACGGGTAAGAGGCAAGAAAGAAAGTCATGCCGTCCCCCTTGTTGTTCTTAGTATCGTCGTCGATATGGATCACGAAGGTGAACCGCGCCTGGAAGCTGGCCACCTCGCCGGTGATGTTGTCGTAGAACGGCACCGGGTGCCGGTACGACACCCGTCCCGTACAGAAATTGGGGTTTTTCCTGTAAGTGTTACAGGTGAGGTCAACCAGGTCGCCATGAACGGTCGCATCCCCCTCGAATTTCAGGTCTTCTATGTGGTAGGTGGATGCGTTGGAGAAGTCGAAGCTGAATGAGAAGGGAGACGAGGTGGTTGCGGCCGGAGCGGGAGCGGGAGCAGGAGCAGAGGCATCAAGGGAATTCGCTACAAATATTCGTAACCAAATGAAAAGGAGGAGTAGGAGTAGGAGGTGGCGGCACTGCGTGTTGCCGCCGCTACTTGCAGGCGAGCCCATGGCCATTGTGGTAGTGATGAGCTAGGCAACTTCACATAATATATATAGAGGAAAAGAAAACAAGACTACCTACCTACCCGTGACATTACATCATAAAAGTGGATACCAGTCAAGGAACCACATTCGGCTAGCCTATCACTACCAGAAAAACTGTGGTTGCCGACGGCCCCCGTCGGCATCTGTGGACCTATGCCGACGGCCACGGAAAGGCCGTAGGCTTATAAATGCCGTCGGCATACATCAACTTATGCCGACGGGGCCGTCGGCATAGACAAGGCCGTCGGGACCGCCTGAGTTACGCCTACGGGGCCCGTCGGCATAGCGAAGGCCGTCGGCATACCCGTGGCCTTGTGTGTGCACAGATGGGACCGGGTACCGGAGGGGGGTAGCAATGCCGCCAGGTGTTACGGTGGGCCCTCCTATGCTTGTCTTTGGGCGAGGTGGGACTATTTTTTACAGTGTGCTGAGAGTCACACATATGGAGTAATAAAAAAATAAAAAAATGCAAAGTATCTATGCCGACGGCTTAGCCGTCGGCATATCAGCGCACATGTCCACGGATCGATGACGTGGCAAAGGGCCAGGCCTATGCCGACGGCCAGGCCGTCGGCATAGGGCCGACCACGGATCGGTGACGTGGCAAAGGCAGGCCTATGCCGACGGCCGGGCCGTCGGCATAGGGCCGACCACGGATCGGTGGCGTGGCAAAGGGTTGAGCCTATGCCGACGGCCGAGCCGTCGGCATAGGGCCGACCACGGATCGGTGACGTGGCAAAGGGCCAGGCCTATGCCGAGGGCCAGGCCGTCGGCATAGGGCCGACCTTATCTCCTAGCGGTTCGCCCCCACCACCCATTCGCCATCGCCCCGACCCACACCCGCGCCGCCGCCCACCACCTCCGCCGCCCGCCTCAAACACGCCGCCGCCCGCCCGAGCCGCCGCCGCCGCGCCGCCCGCCCGAGCCGAGGCCGCCGCCAAGACCGACCCGCCGCCCCCCCGGTCACCCGCCCGCCAGGCCACCGCCGCCGCACCGACCCGCCGCCCGCCCGACTCCGGCCCGCCCGACCCACGCCTCCCGCCCGACCTCACGCCGGCAGCCCCCCAACCGTCGCGATCGCCCGCACCGACCAGCCTCCCGCCCGACCCGGCCGCCCGACCCGCCCTCCCACCCGACCTCACGCCCGGCCGCCCGCCCCAACCGCACACCGCCGCCTCGCCTACCCAGCCTCCCCGCCCCAACTCCGGCCGGCCCTCTCGAAGGTGATTTTTTTTGAAGTTTTTAGTGTTTTTTAGTAATTTTGTAGCTAGTTAGATATAGATAGTTAGATAGGTATTTAGGTAGGTATTTAGATAGGTATTTAGATAGTTAGATACATAGTTAGATAGATAGTTAGATAGGTAGATAGTTAGATAGATAGTGATGTGAATATGTGATGACGATGCTATATGTTGCATACCTTGAAAAAAAAATTGGTCACGATGATGAATATGTGATGGCGATGATGAATATGTGATGACAATGATGAATATGTGATGGCAATGATGAATATGTGATGACGATGACGAATATGTGATGACGATGATGAATATAGGTAGTAAAAAAATTTGGTTAGATGAATAGGTGATAATGATGATGATGAATATGTGATGACGATGATGAATATATTGTTAATGTTGTTAGTTTTTTGCCTACATGATGCAAAAATAAATGAATGCATGTTTAAATGTTTTAAATATGCTCTATGAGTTGTGATGTTCTAATTTTTTGTCGCGATGGAATTTGTAGGCTTTGTGGTTTCGCATTTCATTGGAGTGACCGTTATCCGACGTGCTGGTCCCCTTGAGCATCCCTCTGCTGTTCGACTACTTCCTCTACAGCCGAGGGTGAGCTACAAGTCCATCTCCTCCAATTTTTCATATCACTAGATTTCATTCTCAAGTCAACTGACGTAACCTAGGCGTCTCCCGTCCGAAAGGGTTGCATCGATAAATATGCATTCAATTGCATATTTATCACCGCAGCTCTTTCGGATTGTCCAGCATTTTCCATGGACAGCCCGAGGATGTGTAGATTGGGTATGTTCTCCATGTTCTACCCCGTTCCGAGACAGGATTTCGGCGGCGCCTCCCCATTGTTCTCCGGAGCACATTCTCTCGGCTATTTGCCGAGACGTGTATCTGGAGAACATCGGGGAGGTGCTGCCGAAATTTTGTCTCGGAACGGGGTAGAATGGAGAACATACTCAATCTACACATCCTCGGGTGGGATTAGGACCCATCTTCACCTATTAGAGATGTAGGTGGATTAAACGCGGTAGAAACTGAAAATTTGATGTGATTAATTTGAGTGAATCCTTAATTATGTTGTGTGGGTTGCAAAAAAGCAGAGGATGGCAGATAATCAGTGGATGTACAGTGGTTTTATCCGTCGGAATCGAGTAACATCAGAGTCGATCACGAAAACCGATGTGTATTTGAAGGAGATATTCCGTCGTCCAATGAGAATTATCCCACCATGCCCCTGTGCGAGATGTGCCAGACGTCACCGTAGAAATCAGACGGACATGAGTGAGCACCTTCGCACGCACGGATATATGCCAAACTTTGACATGCCGTCGATAAACATAGCCGATCAGGACCGTGGTAGAGAGGAGGTGATGCGACAACGCATCGATGGATATGAGGACGACGGGGTCAGGGACATGCTAGATGATGTCATTGTTGCAGAAACGGCAAATGCGACACCTTCAGAGAATGAACCGGAGGAGCCGGAGGCAACCGCAAAGGCCTTCTTGGAGGTCTTGGCCTCGTCGAAGAAACCTCTTTATGCGGGTGCGAAAATATCTCAGCTGGATGCCATCTCGCAACTGATTGCAGTCAAGGCTGAGTACGGCTGTAGCCAGAAATGCTTCGAAGCATTCCTGGGAGTATGGGCTAACAGCCTCCACGAGGGTCATGAACTGCCGAAAAGCATGTACGATACAAAGAAAATCATGAAGGCACTCTCTATGGATTATGAGAAAATAGATGTTTGCCGAAGAATTGCCTTTTTTTTAGGCACGGAGTATGTGGATGACAAGTACTGTAGGAAGTGTGGTTCGTCTCGGTACATTGAGGTGGTCGGTGAGGATGGTGAGAAAAAGCAGCTAACCATCCCCGTTAAGGTTCTTCGGTATCTTGATTTTATAAAAAGACTGCAGCGCCTTTTCATCACGAAGGAGTCTGCCAAAATGATGAAGTGGCACAAGGAAGGTATAAGGTACAATCCAAAAAAAATCGTACATCCATCGGGACGGGAAGCATGGAAGTCATTCGATGAAGAATACCCCGAGGAAGCAGCCGAGGCTGGGAATGTCAGAATAGCCATATCAGGTGATGGGTTGAATCCATATGGTATGTCGTCCAATCCATACAGCTGCTGGCCTGTGTTTGTAATTCCGCTCAATTTCTGGGTGAGTTCTCTTCAGAAGCACAAGTCCATTCTAGTTTCATGAATGATTTAACTCATGGCTTCTTCCATTCTTGTTTCATGCATGATTGTAGAAATTCTATCGAGTTCTTCCGGAGCACAGGGCTAGAGCGGACCAGATCGTGCTGCGCCAATGCAAGAAGAAGGCCCGCCAGATGCAGTACGAGGTGCGCTATGTGGCCATCTCGACATACTACCACGATGTTCTTGGTGTGAAGATGACCAAGGAAGAAGCGCGGAGGATGGGCATTACCTTGGAGAGGCACGAGTACTTGGCGGTAAGTATAAAAGATTTTTCATTATGCTTTCATTACCATGTGGTACATTTCACCGTTTCATGTTGACATGCCATTATGCTTTTATTATGTAGGTGTGTCCAAATTGGTGTTATGGAAAAGACGAGTCCTGGGCGGCATTGGTGGATCTTTGGTGTGATGGGGCTGGAGCCTGGGCGGCTATGAGAATAAAAAATAAGGCTAACCGAGGGAATGAGGGAGTACATGCTCAGGGAAACCGAAACCACTATCTCCACAAGGCAGTTAATGTATGACTAACCCCATTAAACATTCTTCTTCTTCTATTTACCATCACTTTCTTATGTATGACTAACATCTGTTTGGTGGTGCAGGAGGAGAAACTGAAGCGGCCGCTCTCAGACATGCAGGCGTGGGAGATCGCCCATACGCGGAAGGACCCCAAGCCTGGCGAGCCCAAGTACTACGGCAAGAAGACCGCGTGGAGGAAGGAGGCCTACTCCGCAGCCTATCTGTAGCTACATCCTGACACACCTGACCCCATTGCGGCGGATCTGGACGACAGGGCGGTGGTGAGCATGGGGCCCAAGGAGCACGGTCGGGAGGCGGTTCTCGATGTTGTGGTCACTCCGACTATCTCCTACACACAGCTTCGTCGGATCGACCCGAGCTGAGCCAGCGATGAGCCAGCCAGGTGTCCAGTTCACATCCCTCTTTCAGAGCAACAGATCGTAAGTATTTTCCCTCTTATCTTCATTGCTCACTCTATTTTCCGCATCTAGTAGTTTTATGAGTTCCATCATGTCATACCGTAGGCCTACCTGGAGTACACACGCCAGGAGACCATGGCGTGGCATCAGAGGATTCATGAACACCAAGTGCAGAGGGATCGCCAGCTGGAGCAGGCTTTTCAGAAATGGCGGCGGCAGGTGTCCTCGATTGCAGCCAAGACCATGCCCTCCAGCACAACCAGTGCTGCTGACCTTTGAGGAGTTTGTGGCACAGAACGCTGGCCCCTCGCCGGTTAGTTCATCCCCAATCTATTCACCCCAAGCATGTCATGCCTTTCAACACAGTCATATATCCCATTAATATGTCTTTTCAACATCCAGGGAACAGATGGATCTACCGTTGGCGGTGGTCTTCGCAGCACTCCGGAGACACGGAGCCCGACAACTCCGATCCACGGAGGCGGAGGTGGAGGCGGTCTTGGCGGTAGCGCTGCCGCTAGCAATGGACGACAGGCTTGGCGGTCTTGGCGGTGGCGACCTCCATGGTGCTCGACGTCCTGACGCTTAAGCCTAGTGTGTGGTGATGATGCTTGAGATGACTTGTGTGTGGTGATGATCATTTAGAGACTTGTGTGTGGTGCTTTTCTATATGTTTATGCTTATGTTGATTGTGATGATGATCATTTAGAGACTTGTGTGTGTGATGATGCTTATGCTTACGTTCTTTGATATGTGCTGCTGATATGTGCTGTTATACATGTGCTTTTATTTGAATTGAATTGATTTGAAAACAAACAGAAAAAAGGAAAAAAAATTCAGACAGAAACTATGCCGACGGCCTAGCCGTCGGCATAGGCCTGGCGTGAGCTCCCAGTGGTTGACACGTGGCACCCTATGCCGACGGCCTGGCCGTCGGCTTAGTTCTGCCCCAGGAGTGCCCAGTTGCCGACACGTGGCAGGGCTATGCCGACGGCCTGGCCGTCGGCTTAGTCTACCCAGAGTGCCGATTCGTTGACCGTGGCATGTCTATGCGACGGGCGGCCGTCGGCATAGTTCCCACTAAAGCGACGGCGGGGCCGTCGGCATAAACAACGGCGAGAACAGCGGCTTCGCCACGTGGCGAAAGCCGTTGCTCAGCGAGCTTAACGGCAACCGCCGTTAGGGATGGCGTTGTCGACGCCGATGCCGCCGGCATAGATGTCGACCACCGTCGGGATAGGGTCTATGCCGACGGCCATTCTATGCCGACGGTCATACGGGCTACGCCGACGGATATGTTGCCGACGGCCCTATGCCGACGGGGGCCGTCGGCATAGGCCTGTCCCGACGGCTAGTCAGGGCTATGCCGACGGCCCGGGCCGTCGGCATAGGGTGCCATTCCAGTAGTGTATTTGGTTTCATTGTGAGGGGGGACAAATATTAATGCATGTTGCTATCACCTCCAAAGGGAGAATCATCCGAGTTGGATTGTCACTCAGACGAGCTTTGTTTGGACAAGCAGGGATCGCGCTAGGTCCCTCTAACGGCACCAATAAAACTGGTGGTGAACACGTAAGTGCTGACCTCACCACCTTCACTATTTCAGTCATCGGCCAGGTCTGCGTAGCAGCAAAATTATGCGATTAGAGTTAACCTTGTTCTTTAGTTTTTCATCATATTTTGTTTCATGCATGTAGTCGTGTCCAGCTACTAGGCTGCGGCTGTGTACTCACGTGGAGATGAGTTCATGTGTGTACACACAAGTTAGTAGTGGAATTAGATGAGTTAGTTAGCAGCATGAGAATAGGTCCAGGTGCATGCGTGAGTGTATTTTGTTCCGCAACTCCGCCGGCGAGTCCGGTCCGAGGTTGCGGAGCGAGGGCGAGCGCCGTAGGCGAAATAGTCGAACGCGCAAGTAAAAGACGGAGAGAGAGATATGGAGGAGACCAGCTTTATTAATCAATGATCAGGTATTACAATGATGGCTCCTCGTTGCTTTATATAGGGACTAGGGGGTCAAGGGATAAATACCCACTTAACGTAAAGAGAGGAAACGGGAGGGGCTATCCCGAGCGCTTCGTGCGCTAGCCGCCGCCACCATCGTGGTGGCCCCGGTTTCCCAACACTCCCCCTTGGGTAATTATCCGTATATACATGCCTCAAAACTCTGAAAAACCCAGTGGAAAAAATATGAAGAAAGAGCACACAGTATACGTAGTTGCATTGCACGAATTGCCTCGTCAAAAACCTCGTGTGAGAAACATCAGGAAAACTCACTCAAGGGAAAAAGAGTACAATCCACTCAACCATCAAGTCGAGTACTCGATCATCAGGATTGAGATTTTAGCGACGAGTTTGTGAAGTTTCTCCCCCTGAACCTTGCATCTCTCTAAGTCTCATCATACCGGTTCCACGCACACACCTCTCGAAGGTTGCTGCCGGTAATGATTTAGTGAACATATCAGCAAGATTGTCACAAGACTTAGTATGCAAAACTTTCACCTCATTCAACTACTGCAGCTCATGTGCATAGAAGAACTTGGGACTAATATGCTTTGTGAGGTTACTCTTCACATAACCCATCTGGACTTGTGCAACACAAGCAGCATTATCTTCATAGATAATGGTAGGGGTTTGTATGGTGTTGAGCCCACATGTCTGCTGAATGTGGCCGATCATCCGCCGAAGCGATACACACTCTTTTGACGCTTCGAATAGTGCCATGATTTCCGAGTGGTTTGTGGAAGTCGACACAAGTGTTTGCTTGGACGATTTCTAGGAAAACACAGTTCCACCACAAAGGAAAACATATCCAGTCTGCGATTTGCAATCATGCGGGTCCGATAGGTACCCAGCATCGGCATAGCCTATAATAGATAGGTCTTGATTCCTCTTATAAAACAGGCCAAGATCATTGGTCCCTTGCAGGTAACGGAAGATGTCCATGACACCTTTCCAGTGTCTTTTGGTAGGTTCAGAACTGTACCTTGCAAGCAAACTGACGGCGAATGCAATGTCTGGCCGAGTATAGTTTGCGAGATACATGAGTGCTCCAACTGCAGTCAGGTAAGGAACCTCTGGTCCCAGAGTTTCCTCCCCCTCTTCCTTTGGCCTGAACGTATCCTTGTCTGGCTGTAAAGATCTCCCGACCATCGGGGTCTTAGAAGGATATGCCTTATCAAATCCAAAATCTTTCCAACACCTTTTGGGTGTAGGCCGACTGGTGCACTAGAATCCCATCACAGGAATGTTCAAGTTGCAGACCTAGACAAAACTTGATTTTACCCAAATCCTTCATCTTGAATTCCGACATCAGGTAGGAACTCGCTTCCTCAATATCCTCAGGTGTACTGATTATGTTTAAATCGTCCATGTACACCGAGATTATACATAATCCATCTTGGGATCGCCGTATGAAAACACATGGGCAATCTTTATTGCTCGTATAGCCCTTCTCATGAAGGAAATCACTTAAGCGATTGTACCACATTCTACGGTATGTTCGAGTCCGTGCAATTGCCTTTTGAAGTTGAACACTGCATAGACCCCTGTTTGCTCTATCATGGTTTGGAACAGGGATACCTTCTGGAACCTTCATGTATTTGTTCGAATCCAAGTTACCATATAGGTAAGCAGTGACAACATCCATTAGTTTCATTTTCAAGCCCATGTTTACTACCATCGAGATCAAGTATCTAAAGGTAACTCCATCCATGACTAGGGAATAAGTCTCCTCAAAATCGACACCTGGTCGTTGAGTGAACCCTTGAGCGTCGAGCCTTGCTTTGTACCGTACTACCTTATTATTTTCATATCTCTTTCGAACAAAAACCCACCTATGGCCAACAGAGCGAATGTGGGGAGGAGTTCGACAAACTGGTCCGAACACCTTCCTTTTGTTGAGAGATAATAATTCAGCAGTAATTGCCTGCTGCCAATCTTTCCAATCCGACCTTTTCTTGCAATCAGCGAGCGTGTTAGGCTCAGGGGCAAGATCTATGATTGAGGCAATTTTCGTAGCAAAGTTGATGTCGACAATCACCGTTGCTCGATTCACGGACTCCCCTGTATAAATATAATTTATGGCCATTTCGTCATGGAGCGCATCCGGCGCAAACACTTGCTCTACCAAATTTCCCATTATGGGAGCAAGGTCCTTTAGATTTCCCGCGTCGATGTGTGCGCTCACAACTCTGCTGGGTGCTTCCCCTATGGGAAAGTTTAAGTCCGGAATTTCGTGCACTAAATTTTCCGTACTTGTGCCAGGTCTCGACTGGCTCCCCATTTCAATTTGGGGTACTTTGGCGACAGGCTGTAATAAATCTCTCTTATTCTTTTTCGCAGGCGTCCCCGAGTACTTGGGATTTGAGAAGCCGGATTTCTCGTCCTTTTAGGCCTTTGGACGGGAGCGGGTATACCATCATTTTTCTTCGGTATTTCAACCCTTTCCGGTGCATTGCGCGCGCACATGCGATTTTGTCACAGTCTTTAAGTCACTAAAGTGGTCGGGCAGTTGATTTGCTAAAGACTGCAGATCTATTATCTTTGGACTTCTCTCTCGTCTCAGCGATTATGCGGGTCATGGCGTGGATCCCCGTGGCTTGCCACGTGATTTCTCGACTTTTAACATCAAGGGGTTGATTCTCTCCCCCTAAAGTCGGGAAAAGATCCTCGTCAAAAATGTAATGAGAAAAACGAGCCGTGTGACAGCCACCTGTCATGGGGTCCAGATACTTGATTATGGACACAGTCTCATAACCAACGTATATCCCCGACTTACGGAGCGGGCCCATCGCCGATCACTGAGGGGGTGGTATTGGTACATATACCTGGCAATCGAACCTACGAAGGTGGGAAATTTTTGGTGCCGACCCTTGCGCAAGTTGAACAGGAGAGTGGATGTTGTAGGCCGACGGTCGAAAGTTGATGATATTAGCCGCGTGTAACACCGCGTGGCCCCAACATGTAGTTGGTAAATTACAACCCTGAAGGAGCGGTCGGGCAATGAATTTAATTCTTTTAATCAATGCCTCGGCAAGTCCATTTTGTGTATGAACATGTGGTACTGAGTGCTCAACTTTGATTCCCATTGCCATGCAATAATCATCGAACGCCTTTGAAGTAAATTCTCCGGCGTTGTCCATTCGAATAGACTTTATACGATAATCCAGGAAATTATTCCTCATTTGTATGATCTGTGAGATCAATTTTGCAAAGGCATTGGACCATTTAGAGGAAGCATCAATGAGCACCATGAAGTACCTAAACGGCCCCGTGAGGGGCTGAATTGGACCGCATATGTCCCCTTGGATACGTTCCAAGAACGCGGGGATTTCATCCCTCACTTTGAGGGGCGATGGCCTAATGACTAATTTCCCCTTAGCGCATGCGGAGCACACGAAATCATTGGGATTCGGGAAGTTCTTCACGTTAACATTATGGCCATGCGAGTTGTTAATTATATTTCTCATCATCCTAAATCCGGGGTGGCCTAACCTATCATGCCAGAGGCAGAAGAGTTCAGAGCTTCTAAAGACGGTCTTGAGGGTAGTGTACACGGGCGGTGCTACTATCTTAGTGTAGTATATCCTTGTGTCAAACGAAGGAAGCCTTTCGATAACATGTTTACCACCTGCATCCCGCTTTGTGATGAGTAGGCACTCCTTGCCGTTTTCATCATCGGTCTCAGCATGGAAACCATTAGCGCGAATGTCTCTAAAGCTCAAAGGAGTACGAGTCGACTCTGGGTACAACAACACATCATTAATGATCAAAGTTGTTCCCATAGGGAGTATAATAGTGGCTCGTCCGGAGCCAACTATGTGAGAACCGCAGCCGGCGATTGTCATAATACTTCCCGGAGATTTTTTAATGGACTCAAAGTACTTAGTTTCTCATAAAATGGTATGAGTGGTGGCGCTATCGGCAAGGCACGTTTCCTCCATTTGGGTGCCACGCGCGTTCTAAAATATGACATCTAATTAATGTAATGAGGAAGAAAATACATTAAAAATAAATGCACACATCTCAGAACATAACATGCTATCATGTATAAATAATGGAATAAATGAATAAATGTCATCCAATCGCCAAAGTAAAGAATAAGCTTATGCTCTCATAGAGCTTACAACCAAATCGAATTTATTCGAATTTATTGTATCAAATCACGGAATCATGATAACCAAAGAGGTATGCTAAGTAGACTCGGTAAAGAAGCCATTGACTTCAGCCGCAATCTCCATACTAGTGACCTGATCCTCCTTAGAAATCATCTTGGAGGCAGCATCAACATCTAGTTGCGGCACCGCCGAGGCGACCATGTGGTCAACCTCCATGGCTACGTGGGCGTCATTAGAGACCGCCAAAGCCGCCGCAATGGGCACCATGGGGGTCGCCTCTATGGGCGCAGCAAGGGGCGTAGAGATCATCACGGGTGCCGCCATGGGTGCCGGTGGGGATCCCTCCTGAACCAAGGCGAGGTGCGTCTCACGCGCCTTCCGAGCCTTATATGCATCAACGACCTCCTGTGTGCGTGGCACTGGTGGGAGAAATGCTCCACCGAGCCAGAACAGAAGCAGTCCTGAGGCCTCTGCCCTCCCTTTCCCGGCTTGTTCTGCATAGCCGGGACGGGGGGGGGGGGTGAGGGCCCTTCTTCTTGCCCTTGCGGCCCCTCTGGTGGGGATCATTGCAGAAATTAAAAAATTTCTACGCATCACCAAGATCAATCTATGGAGTAACTAGCAATAAGAGAGAGGGGAGTGCATCTTCATACCCTTGAAGATCGCAAATCGGAAGCGTTGCAAGAACGTGGATGAAGGAGTCGTACTCGAATGTGATTCAGATCGCAGTGAACTCCGATCTAAGCGCAGAACAACGGCACCTCCGCATTCAACACACGTGCAGCCCGGTGACGTCTCCCGCGCCTTGATCCAGCAAGGAGGAGGGAGAGGTTGAGGAAGGGGGCTCCAGTAGCAGCACGACTGCGTGGTGGTGATGGAGTGGCAGTTCTCCGGCAGGGCTTCGCCAAGCTCTTACGGAGGAGGAGAGGTGTTGGGGAGGGGAGGGGCTGCGCCTTGGATGTGTGTTTGCATCCCTCCCCTCGTCCCTCTATTTATAGGGAGAAGGGGAAGGGGGTCGGCCCCCTCTAGATGAGATCTAGAGGGGGGGCGGCCAAGGGAAGGGGGCTTGCCCCCAAGCAAGGGGGCGCCCCATTTAGGGTTTCCTCCCCCAACCCTAGGCGCATGGGCCCAACGGGGGGGGTGGCGCCCAGCCCTCCAAGGGGCTAGTTCCCTTCCCTCTACAGCCCATGAGGCCCTCCAGAACTGGTGGCCCCTCCCGGTGGACCCCCGGGACCCCTCCGGTGGCCCCGGTACAATACCGGTATGCCCACGAAAATTTCCGGTGACCTTATAACAACTTCTCATATATAAAACTTCACCTCTGGACCATTCCGGAACTCCTCGTGACGTCCGGGATCTCATTCGGGACTCCGAACACATTCGGTAATCACATACATATATCTTCCTTATAACCCTAGCGTCATCGAACCTTAAGTGTGTAGACCCTACGGGTTCGGGAATCATGCAGACATGACCGAGACAGCTCTCCGGCCAATAACCAACAGCGGGACCTGGATACCCATGTTGGCTCCCACATGTTCCACGATGATCTCATCGGATGAACCACGATGTCGAGGATTCATGCAATCCCGTATACAATTCCCTTTGTCAATCGGTACGTTACTTGCCCGAGATTCGATCATTGGTATCCCAATACCTCGTTCAATCTCGTTACCGGCAAGTCACTACACTCATTCCGTAATTCATGATCCCGTGACTAACTACTTAGTCACATTGAGCTCATTATGATGATGCATTACTGAGTGGGCCCAGAGATACCTCTCCGTCACACGGAGTGACAAATACCAGTCTCGATTCGTGCCAACCCAAGAGACACTTTCGGAGATACCTGTAGTGCACCTTTATAGCCACCCAGTTACATTGTGACGTTTGGTACACCCAAAGTATTCCTACGGTATCCGGGAGTTGCACGATCTCATGGTCTAAGGAAATGATACTTAACATTAGAAAAGCTCTAGCAAACGAATTAGACGATCTTGTGCTATGCTTAGGTTTGGTTCTTGTCCATCACATCATTCTCCTAATGATGTGATCCCGTTATCAATGACATCCAATGTCCATAGTCAGGAAACCATGACCGTCTATTGATCAACGAGCTAGTCAACTAGAGGATTACTAGGGACATGGTGTGTTATATGTATTCACACATGTATTACGATTTCCGATCAATATAATTATAGCATGAACAATAGACAATTATCATGAACAAGGAAATATAATAATGACCATTTTATTATTGCCTCTAGGGCATATTTCCAACAGTCCCCCACTTGCAGCAGAGTCAATAATCTAGTTACATTGTGATGAATCGAACACGCATAGAGTTCTGGTGTTGATCATGTTTTGCTCGCAGAAGAGGTTTAGTCAACGGATCTGCGACATTCAGATCCATGTGCACTTTACAAATATCTATGTCTCCATCTTGAACATTTTCACGAATGGAGTTGAAGCGACGCTTGATGTGTCTGGTCTTCTTGTGAAACCTGGGCTCTTTGGCAAGGGCAATAGCTCCAGTGTTGTTACATAAGAGAGTCATCGGGCCCGACGCATTGGGAATAACTCCTAGGTCGGTAATGAACTCCTTCATCCAGATTGCTTCATGTGCTGCCTCCGAGGCTGCCATGTACTCCACTTCACATGTAGATCCCACCACGACGCTTTGCTTGCAACTGCACCAGCTTACTGCTCCACCATTCAAAATATACATGTATCCGGTTTGTGACTTGGAGTCATCCAGATCTGTGTCGAAGCTAGCATCAACGTAACCCTTTACGACGAGCTCTTCGTCACCTCCATAAACGAGAAACATATTCTTAGTCCTTTTCAGGTACTTTAGGATATTCTTGACCGATGTCCAGTGTTCCATGCCGGGATTACTTTGGTACCTTCCTAACAAACTTACAGCAAGGTTTACATCAGGTCTGGTACAATGCATGGCATACATAATAGACCCTATGGCTGAGGCATAGGGGATGACACTCATCTTTTCTCTATCTTCTGCTGTGGTCGGGCTATGAGCCGAGCTCAATTTCACACCTTGCAATACAGGCAAGAAGCCCTTCTTGGACTGATCCATATTGAACTTCTTCAATATCTTATCAAGATATGTGCTTTGTGAAAGACCTATGAGGCGTCTCGATCTAGCTCTATATATCTTGATGCCTAATATGTAAGCAGCTTCTCCAAGGTCCTTCATTGAAAAACACTTATTCAAATAGGCCTTTATGCATTCCAGAAGTTCTATATCATTTCCCATCAATAGTATGTCATCCACATATGCTATGAGAAATGCTACAGGCTTCTCCATAAGTCTGCATAAACCCAAACGCTTTGATCATTTCATCAAAGCGAATGTTCCAACTCCAAGATGCTTGCACCGGCCCATAGATGGAGCGCTGGAGCTTGCATACCTTGTTAGCATTCTTAGGATCGACAAAACCTTCCGGCTGCATCATATACAATTCTTCCTTAGGAAAGCCGTTAAGGAATGCCGTTTTGACATCCATTTGCCATATCTCATAATCGTAGAATGCGACAATTGCTAATATGATTCGGATGGACTTCAGCTTCGCTACGGGTGAGAATGTCTCATCGTAGTCAACCCCTTGAACTTATCGATAACCCTTAGCGACAAGTCGAGCTTTATAGATGGTAACATTACCGTCTGCGTCCGTCTTCTTCTTAAAGATCCATTTATTTTCTATCGCTCGCCGATCATGGGGCAAGTCTGTCAAAGTCCATACTTTGTTTCATACATGGATCCTATCTCAGATTGCATGGCCTCAAGACATTTATTGGAATCTAGGCCCGCCATCGCTTCTTCATAGTTCGAAGGTTCACCGTTGTCTAACAACATGATTTCCAGGACAGGGTTGCCATACCAATCTGCTGTGAAACGTGTCCTTGTGGACCTACGAAGTTCAGTAGCAACTTGATCTGAAGTACCTTGATCATCATCATTAACGTCCTCTTTATCCGGTGCAGGCACCACAAAAACATTTTCCTGAGCTGCGCTACTTTCCGGTTCAAGAGGCAGTACTTCATCAAGTTCTACTTTCCTCCCACTTACTTCTCTCGAGAGAAACTCTTTCTCCAGAAAGGACCCATTCTTGGCAACAAATATCTTGCCTTCGGATCTGAGGTAGAAGGTATACCGAATGGTTTCCTTAGGGTATCCTATGAAGACGCATTTTTCCGACTTGGGTTCGAGCTTTTCAGGTTGAAGTTTCTTGACATAAGCATCGCATCCCCAAACTTTTAGAAACGATAGCTTAGGTTTCTTCCCAAACCATAATTCATACGGTGTCGTCTCAAAGGATTTAGACGGTGCCCTATTTAAAGTGAATGTAGCTGTCTCTAGAGCATATCCCCAAAATGATAGCGGTAAATCAGTGAGTGACATCATAGATCGCACCATATCCAATAGAGTGCGATTACGATGTTCGGACACACCGTTACGCTGAGGTGTTCCAGGCGGCGTGAGTTGTGAAATGATTCCACATTTCCATAAGTGCGTACCAAATTCGTGACTTAAATATTCTCCCCCACGATCTGATCGTAAGAACTTTATTTTTTGGTCATGTTGATTCTCTACGTCATTATGAAATTCCTTGAACTTCTCAAAGGTCTCAGACTTGTGTTTCATCAAGTAGACATACCCATATCTACTTAAGTCATCAGTGAGAGTGAGAACATAACGATAGCCTCCGCGAGCCTCAACGCTCATTGAACCGCACACATCAGTATGTATGATTTCCAATTAGTTGGTTGCTCGCTCCATTGTTTCGGAGAACGGAGTCTTGGTCATTTTTCCCATGAGGCATGGTTCGCATGTGTCAAATGATTCGTAATCAAAAGACTCCAAAAGTCCATCAGCATGGAGCTTCTTCATGCTTTTGACACCAATGTGACCAAGGCGGCAGTGCCACAAGTATGTGGGACTATCGTTATCAACCTTACATCTTTTGGTATTCACACTATGAATATGTGTAACATCACATTCGAGATTCATTAAGAATAAACCACTGACCAGCGGAGCATGACCATAAAGCATATCTCTCATATAAATAGAACAACCACTATTCTCGGATTTAAATGAGTAACCATCTCGTATTAAACGAGATCCAGATACAATGTTCATTCTCAAAGCTGGAACTAAATAACAATTATTGAGGTTTAAAACTAATCCCGTAGGTAAATGTAGAGGTAGCGTGCCGACGGCGATCACATCGACCTTGGAACCATTCCCAACACGCATCGTCACCTCGTCCTTCGCTAGTCTCCGCTTATTCCGCAGCTCCTGTTTTGAGTTACAAATATGAGCAACCGCTCCGGTATCAAATACCCAGGATCTACTACGAGTACTGGTAAGGTACACATCAATTACATGTATATCACATATACCTTTGGTGTTGCCGGCCTTCTTGTCCGCTAAGTACTTGGGGCAGTTCCGCTTCTAGTCTCCGCTTCCCTTGCAATAAAAGCACTCAGTCTCAGGTTTGGGTCCATGCTTTGGCTTCTTCCTGACAACTGGCTTACCGGGCACGGCAACTCCCTTGCCGTCCTTCTTGAAGTTCTTCTTACCCTTGCCTTTCTAGAAACTAGTGATTTTATTGACCATCAACACTTGATGTTCCTTTTCTATCTCCACCTCCGCTGATTTTAGTATTGAAAATACCTCGGGAATGGTTTTCACCATCGCCTGCATATTGTAGTTCATCACAAAACTCTTGTAGCTAGGTGGGAGCGACTGGAGGATTCTGTCAATGACCGCGTCATCCGGGAGATTAACTCCCAGCTGAGACAAGCGGTTGTGCAACCCAGACATTTTGAGTATGTGCTCGCTGACAAAACCATTCTCCTCCATCTTACAACTGTAGAACTTGTCGGAGACTTCATATCTCTCGACCCGGGCATGAGCTTGGAAAACCATTTTCATCTCTTGGAACATTTCATATGCTCAGTGCTGCTCAAAACACTTTTGGAGCCCCGGTTCTAAGCTGTAAAGCATGCCGCACTGAACCAGGGAGTAATCATCACTACGCGACTGCCAGGCGTTCATAACGTCTTGAGTTGCTGGGAAAATGGGTGCTTCACCTAGCGGTGCATCTAGGACATATGCTTTCTTAGTATCTATGAGGATGCTCGTCAAGTTCCGGACCCAGTCCGTATAGTTGCTGCCATTGTCTTTCAGCTTGGTTTTCTCTAGGAACGCATTGAAGTTGAGGGCAACATTAGCGTGGGCCATTTGATCTACAAGACATATTGCAAAGATTTTAGACTAAGTTCATGATAATTAAGTTCATCTAATCAAATTATATAATGAACTCCCACTAAGATAGACATCCCTCTAGTCATCTAAGTAATGCATGATCCGAGTCAACTAGGCCGTGTCCGATCATCACGTGAGACGGACTAGTCATCATCGGTGAACATCTTCATGTTGATTGTATCTTCTATACGATTCATGTTCGACCTTTCGGTCTCTTGTGTTCCGAGGCCATGTATGTACATGCTAGGCTCGTCAAGTCAACCTAAGTGTTGCATGTGTAAATCTGGCTTACACCCGTTGTATTCGAACGTTAGAATCTATCACACCCGATCATCACGTGGTGCTTCGAAACAACGAACCTTCGCAACGGTGCACAGTTAGGGGGAACACTTTCTTGAAATTTTATGAGGGATCATCTTATTTATGCTACCGTCGTTCTAAGCAAATAAGATGTAAAACATGATAAACATCACATGCAATCAAATAGTGACATGATATGGCCAATATCATTTTGCTCCTTTTGATCTCCATATTCGGGGCGCCATGATCATCATCGTCACCGGCATGACACCATGATCTCCATCATCGTGTCTTCATGAAGTTGTAACGCCAACGATTACTTCTACTACCATGGCTAATGGTTTAGCAATAAAGTAAAGTAATTACATGGCATTATTCAATGACACGCAGGTCATACAAATAATAAAGACAACTCCTATGGCTCCTGCCGGTTGTCATAGTCATCGACATGCAAGTCGTGATTCCTATTACAAGAACATGATCAATCTCATACATCACATATATATATCATTCATCACATCCTTTTTGGCCATATCACATCACACGACATATGCTGCAAAAACAAGTTAGACGTCCTCTAATTGTTGTTGCATGTTTTTACGTGGCAGCTATAGGTTTCTAGCAAGAACATTTCTTACCTACGCCAAAACCACAACGTGATATGACAATTGCTATTTACCCTTCATAAGGACCCTTTTCATCGAATCCGATCCGACTAAAGTGGGAGAGACAGACACCCGCTAGCCACCTTATGCAACTAGTGCATGTCAGTCGGTGGAACCTGTCTCACGTAAGCGTACGTGTAAGGTCGGTCCGGGCCGCTTCATCCCACGATGCCGCCGAAACAAGATAAGACTAGTAGTGGCAAGTAAATTGAGAAAATCGATGCTCACAACAATTTTTTATTCTACTCGTGCATAGAAACTATACATAGACGTATCTCTGATACCACTGATGGGGATCGTTGCAGAAATTAAAAATTTTGTACGCATCACCAAGATCAATCTATGGAGTAACTAGCAAAAAGAGAGAGGGGAGTGCATCTTCATACCCTTGAAGATCGCAAGTCAGAAGCGTTGCAAGAACGTGGATGAACGAGTCGTACTCGAAAGCGATTCAGATCACGGTGGACTCCGATCTAAGTGCCGAACAACGGCACCTCCGTGTTCAACACACGTGCAGCCCGGTGACGTCTCCCGCGCCTTGATCTAGCAAAGAGGAGGGAGAGGTTGAGGAAGAGGGCTCCAGCAGCAACACGACGACGTGGTGGTGATGGAGTGGCAGTTCTCCGGCAGGGCTTCGCCAAGCTCTTACGGAGGAGGAGAGGTGTTGGGGAGGGGAGGGGCTGCGCCTTGGATGTGTGTTTCCAGCCCTCCCCTCGCCCCTCTATTTATAGGGAGAAGGGGAAGGTGGCCGGCCCCCTCTAGATGAGATCTAGAGGGGGGGGCAGCGCCAAGGGAGGTGCTTGCCCCCAAGCAGGCGCCCCTTTAGGGTTTCCCCGCCAACCCTAGGCGCATGTGCCCAAGGGGGGGTGGCGCCCAGCCCTCCAAGGGGCTGCTTCCCTTCCCTCTACAGCCCATGAGGCCCTCCGGGACAGGTGGCCCCTCCCGGTGGACCCCCGGAACCCCTCCGGTGGCCCCAGTACAATACCGGTATGCCCCCGAATATTTCCGGTGACCGTATAACAACTTCGGATATATAAATCTTCACCTCCGGACCATTCCGGAACTCCTCGTGACGTCCGGGATCTCATCCAGGACTCCGAACAACATTCGGTAATCACATACATATCTTCCTTATAACCCTAGCGTCATCAAACCTTAAGTGCAGACCCTACGGGTTCGGGAATCACGCAGACATGACCGAGACAGCTCTCCGGCCAATAACCAACAGCGGGATCTGGATACCGATGTTGGCTCCCACATGTTCCACGATGATCTCATCGGATGAACCACGATGTCGAGGATTCAAGCAATCCCGTATACAATTCCCTTTGTCAATCGGTATGTTACTTGCCCGAGATTCGATCATCGGTATCCCAATACCTCGTTCAATCTCGTTACCGGCAAGTCACTGTACTCGTTCCGTAATGCATGATCCCGTGACTAACTACTTAGTCACATTGAGCTCATTATGATGATGCATTACCGAGTGGGCCGAGAGATACCTCTCCGTCACACGGAGTGACAAATTCCAGTCTCGATTCGTGCCAACCCAACAGACACTTTCGGAGATACCTATAATGCACCTTTGTAGCCACCCAGTTACGTTGTGACGTTTGGTACACCCAAAGTATTCCTACGGTATCCGGGATTTGCACGATCTCATGGTCTAAGGAAACGATACTTGACATTAGAAAAGCTCTAGCAAACGAATTACACGATCTTGTGCTATGCTTAGGATCTCCTAATGATGTGATCCCGTTATTAATGACATCCAATGTCCATAGTCAGGAAACCATGACCATCAGTTGATCAACGAGATAGTGAACTAGAGGCTCACTAGGGACATGGTGTGGTCTATGTATTCACACATGTATTATGGTTTCCGATCAATACAATTATAGCATGAACAATAGAAAATTACCACGAACAAGGAAATATAATAATAACCATTTTATTATTGCCTTTAGGGCATATTGCCAACACCCTCTTCTTCTGTTGAGGCTTGTGGACTTTGAGAGCGTTCACCTCCTGGCGAGAACTCCCCCCAAGTGGTTGCGCGACAAAGTTCTTTTTGAGAACCTCATCCTGCACCTCCGCCACTTGGAGGACGTCAATCAACTCTGAATACCTCGTGTAGTTCCCCTGGCGGTAGTTCCATGAGGACTGGACCGCGTCAGGTGGAAAGTGGATAGGGTTTTCTCAATCTTCTGGGAGTCGGTAATCTCAGAACCACACAACCGAAGAGTCGTACAAATCTGGTGCAGAGCCGAATTGTACAACCCAACCGTCTTGAAGTCCGCAAACCTCAGACGGATCCACTATGCCTCTGCACGTGGCTTCACAGTGTATTTCAGCCGCTCAAACCGCTGCTTAAGAGCGGTCCAAAGGCCAGAAGCACTGCGCTCAGCCATATACTCATCTTTCAGAGTAGGTGACAGGTGATGACGGAGAAAGTGCAGAGCCTGCACATTCTCAGTTTCGAACTTGGGATCAGTGGCGGCCAGCTGGGCCCCCTTACCGATCGCCCTCAGGAGGGTTCTGCCTTGGAGAAAAATCTCGCAGTATGAGGACCATGACAGGTAGTTCAGCCCTATCTGGGCCAACTCAGGAAACTCCTTGTTGACAATTCCGGCCATCTGCAATTTATGCAAAAATCATGAGATTACAGCAGGTAATCTTTTGCACAAAGCGCTGTTGATAAACTTATTCAATAAATGACGTTCCATTATCTAAAACACGCTATTATATGACTTACTAAATGATTAAGAGTGCTAAACAATTAATCTACAGCAGTAAAATCATACAATAATATCATGTTACAAAAGATAGCATGTTAAGCGCATCTAGTATGTGAAAACTAGCCCAAAAATTGAATTCCCGAGGCATTTTTAAGCCAAAATACGCCTTTTGAGCGAAAACAGACAGTTTCAGGGGTTCTACGCGATATATTGCAACAGGAATATAATGCGCGTAAAAACGGAAAACTGCAGTGGCTCAAATGCAAATAACCGTGCGCGCGCGTGCTCTCTGGCCTGTTCCAGGCCGTCTGCAGGCCGAAATGGGCCGTCGGCCCTCGTAGCGCGGGGTAGGGCGCTACTTTAGGTGTATCACCGGCGCTACTGCTACACAAGTGTAGCAGCAGCGCGGTTACTGGGAGCACGCCACTGCTAGTAGCTCTAGCGCTCTTTGCCGCAACGCGCTACTGCTATAGCGGCGCTGCTGCTAACTTCTATACACTCGCTACTGCTAATTTAACAGGTTTTTTGTTTTTTTGGGCATATTTGTTTTGTATTTGAACAGGCTTTATAGAAGAATCTTTAGCACATAGAAATGTCATCATGATACACATACAAATGCCTGCGAGACCACGAATATAATCATAGCATATACATACAAATAGTCTCATCATAATCATCATCCAACACAAAGTGGTCTCTCGTCATCATCTCGAAAATAGCGATACAAGTCATTGATTACTTGCAAATACATTGTCATCCATCTAAACAATGGTATACGCGAGAAGAGCTATCACTTTGAGTACATGAGTTCGTATCCCTCTCTCGCATTAGCGTGAACCTAAACTAACTACTGCCTATCGCTCGGAAACCGGAAATCGGCAACACCTGGGCCTGACACTCCGGCCACTCATCGTATATATACTCCTGGCGTAGCACTTCTTCGCCATCGATGATCTATGCACCTGCATCGTCACATGAGTCGATGATATGCAACATATATAGTTGAGCAACAGAAAGAGACAGACTTGACAAAAATAGAAACAACATATCATAATCATAAATAACAAAGTTCATCGTACCCAAAATGCCCTAACTAGAGTGATCTTCGCTAGTCGAGGAGGAGGACGGTTTAATTACATCACAAATAAAGTTTCACTGCGCATAACTCAAAGTTTTTTCATACGGAAAGTATGGACTAAACAGACACATTGTCATATATCGACAATCACTCCAACATGTCGTGCCATCCATCGAGGTCAGGGAGATAGTCCCCGAGCTTAGTGAAAGGCTTCATGTCGAGACGCTGAGAGGCTATCCATGTTCGGACGTCTTCACGCGACATTTGTCCTTCTCCGTAGAACATCCCTGTTTTTCCGACGACCTCTTTCATGATGATTTGGGCAAGTTCACGCTGGATGTTATAGAACTCAGCTCGAAGTCGATGATCCTCGATATCTCCTATGTCCTTTGCCCATTGCAGAATGTGGGCATCGCCAGATGTGGGTGACATTTGAAGGTTCTAGTGATCCCGTCTGTACTCCAGCATGTGGTGTAGGACATAGAATCCATCATTAAGAGAATCGTTCGGTTGTTGGATGCAGCGAAGTCGGTCTTATGGCGGCGGCCCTGCCGCCCTTCTCTTCTTGTCCCTAACCTCTCCACCTTGCTTGGTAGTAAAACATAGCACTGTCGAGAACATCTTTGATGTGGGTGTAATCCTTTTGTGAATGTTCTTGGCGAGTCCAAGTAAAGGCGTGGGAGAATCAGGGGTAGAGGATGATGAGGACGACGCCCGCCGCTGCGCAAAATAAGTACACCTCAAATTAATTAGCCTCCACCGTGCAAATGAATTATTGAAATCGAAGGAAGGATAGCAGCGCAGATGACTTACACGGGATGATAAGGCACGAGAATCGCCTCCTTGTCCTTATTGGCGAGCATGAAGCTGACGATGTAATCCCTCGCGTATTCACGCTGCTCTGCACAGACTCCCAAGAAGCTCTCGTGCATGTAGTACGGGTCAGCGACATAGATATGACGTATCTGCTCAACCCCAATGATGTAGTTCATGTGCAAGGCATAAAAGTGGACAAACGTAAAATCCAGCTTCTTCACGTGAAACATGTCGAATATGTAATCGAATCGGAGGAAGAACTTATCCGCAGGGAAGCTGTCGACGTACGACATTTGCCGCGAGCGTTAACCACGTCATGATGGGTATCCTGGATCTTCGGGCGACGAGGCATTTCTCTACCCGCAGCACATCGTCATGAAGTCTCCTTAGATCGCGAATCTGGCCCGTGGCGCTGTTGCAGGTAGGATTGGTTGACGAGGGATATGCCATTTATCCGCATCGGGGATATCTATCTGATCCTGAAGCCGAGGCTCTTTGGCGGCTGGATCATAGAATCAGCTTTTCTGCCTTTCCTCGCTCTCTTCCTAGACTTCTTTACTACGGAAGGTCGTCAATATCGTTGAGACGGTAATTTAGGCACCGACTCATGGCGCTCAAACCACGAGGAGGCGCCAGGTATAGACATACCGTTCAGCGCCATCGTCATCCTCATCCTCATCCATGGCGGCGTCATCAGCGAATAATGGAGCCTCCTCCTTATCCTGTCCGCTATCACCGAACCCGACACCGGCGCTAATTGGGTAGGTGGGGTGTTGATGTTCATACCTTCTGAGGCTGCGTGCTCGTGGGTGTGCTCCGGCCGCCTCGGGCGAAGCGGACTCTTTGGCCACAACAGACCCACCCATTGCAACAATCACCAAGCCGCGCGGTGTCTCCTCGTCATCCACCAGTAGTGTTGGAGGAGGCAAATTCTCGTGGCCGGTTCGACACTCGCCATGGAAACCTTGCGGACGTTCGGGGATCGGCGGCTGTGGAACAATGGTTCCTTCGGCTTCATTATCGTCGCCTTCCCCACGGCCACCTTCGTGCGCCGATGGTGTACAATATGTGCACGGGTTTCGTCGGCCTGCAAAGAAAAGTCTGCGATGTGAGACATCCGAAAGGCAACAGCGGGAGATTGTACATTTATATTGTAGGGGCGGTGTGCGAGATACCGTGAGGCGTCGAGCTCAGCCAAAGGCGAAGCACCGCCGAGCACGTCCGGTGCGGGAGCAGTCTTGGGAGCAGGTGCGGGCCAGTGCGGGGAGCAGTCTGGGAGCAGTGCTCCCAAGAAGTCGAGAAGGGAAAGTCCTCTGCATTTTTCTGGATTTTCCTTGTCCAAGTGATAACGCCCGTCGCCAAGGAAGTAGACAAATCTGCAACCACCTGTTTTGCGGCAGCTACCGCTGTTGCGACTGTTTGAGATGATTTCTTCTCAACCGCAATCTCAACCTTCTTGTCGATGTTTTCTTCAGTTAACCTCCGTCTTTCCTTTCTCTCCTCCATGGTCTCACGGTAGTACTTCTTCCACATGGCGCCGTCTCCGACACCGCACGCAGCGTCCATCTGACGGTCAGTATCCACGGTTGTCGTTTCAATATGTTCAACGCCCGGTTGAATGGAGTGTCCCACTTGGGCCTCGCCAATGCCTCAGACGGCGAGTCGCTTTCGGCCGCAATCCGGTCCTGCTCTCTCTGCAAAAGGAACAAGGAACGTTTACAAATATGACTAACGTGTGCAGTCGAATTGATCAGAAACTAAAATTACCAGCAGTCTCATGAACTCCGTAATGACCGGTGTTGTCTCGTAAACCTTCTTCAGTGGGTCCCAATGGTGGCGGGCCCTCAGGACGTCACGCTCCTGCGGGATGGTGAAATCCGCCAAGGGGTCTGGCATGCCTAGACTCGCGGCTTCCGCGTCCTCCTTGGCCCATTTGGACCTCTTTCCGCCGTAACCACGGCTTCCGAGGTGGTGGCTCCCAATGTTCCTCTTTTGAAGCCCCTTCATGTACTTGGACATTTTTTTGGCAGCTTCGGCCTCGCAAGCCTCCTTGAATATTTGAAACTACTCTTCCGTGATTGTCGGATTATCATTTACAATCTCGGAGTAGGGTTCCCCGTCGTTGATCTTTGCTTTCACTCGATTTTTCCAAGCGGCCAACGCGTCGCTGAACTTGGTCATGGCGTGTTTGTTTATCTTCTTCATTGCCGGGTCCTCGTCTGGATCTTCATAATCCTTCTCATTCCGGCCCGGGAACAAGAATATCTGGTGAAACTTCTTTAGGAGGGAGCTCCTCATATTTTCTATCTTCTGTAGTTTCTCATCATTGATGGTGGCGGTTGTCCGTACAATGCAGCCAATTTGATTGCCGTAGCACGCGCGCGCTTCCTCGGGCGCCTTTGGCTCAAAATTGCCGTCGTCCACCTCCGTGACCACCAGTCTAGTAGTCCTGAGTTTGTTAGGAACCCGTTGCCTCTTTGCTTTCGGTTCTACACCGGCTTCGCTCCCGAGGCAGCACGGTCTCAGCGCCGGTCTCGATGCCGGTCTGAATCTCAGCGCCGGTCTCAGTCTCAGCACCGGTCTGCGTGTCGGTCTCAGTCCCCGATGCCACCGGTGGGCCCAGCAACAACATCGGTTGATCGTCGATACGGCTAAAATATTCGTCTGCCGCCAGGTAGACGTCGTCGCAATCACCAGAACCCTGTCCTTCATCGTTGCTAGCCATGTTTCCTATGATTAAATCTAGTCAATTAATTCTAGACCTAATAAAATGAATAATGACATAAAAAGGACTATTGTTTTGCAGGAATGTTGACTCCTTCCTGGTGCGGCAAATCCCGGGCACTCGATATGTCCTAGTTTGTAGCACAAGTCATGCCGAAATTCACGGAAAATTTCGGCATGACCTTTGCTAAAAAGTGGACAAATCGAGAACCTAAAATTTGCCGGAACAGAAATGAATCAACATTCCGCAAAACATAAACCACTCAACATCATTCCCAGAAACAACAAAGCCACTTGGGCACAATCGAACAACTTCAATGAAAAGATATAACATGACCACTTCAATGAAAAATAAAATTTGCCTAAATTCTTTTCCGTGAAAAATAGTGGTCTTTTCAAAAATCAAAAACCTTTCAAAATGACCTCACTAAACACTTCTCTGCCTAGGACAGAACCCAAATTATGTTGATCTAGCTATTCCTCTCTCTCACACAAACACACATTATTATCTCTAACCCTTCTCTGCCTAGGACAGAACCCAATTAAATTGCAAAGGAACTCCATTTCTCTAACCCTTCTGACCTAATGCTCTAAAATAAAATTTCCCTCTAACCTAGCCAACCTACTTAACCTAGCTTGTTAATCCAACGAACCTAATTAACCTACCTATTTAACCTAGTTAGTTAATCTAGTTTACCTAGATAATTAACCCAGAAGGAAATATGCCCTAGAGGCAATAATAAAAGTTATTATTTATTTCCTTATATCATGATAAATGTTTATTATTCATGCTAGAATTGTATTAACCGGAAACATAATACATGTGTGAATACATAAACCTACAGAGTGTCACTAGTATGCCTCTACTTGACTAGCTCGTTAATCAAAGATGGTTATGTTTCCTAACCATAAACAAGGAGTTGTTATTTGATTAACGGGATCACATCATTGGTTGAATGATCTGATTGACATGACCCATTCCATTAGCATAGCACCTGATCGTATAGTTTGTTGCTAGTGCTTTTCTTCATGACTTATACATGTTCCTATGACTATGAGATTATGCAACTCCCGTTTGCCGAGGAACACTTTGGGTGCTACCAAACGTCACAACGAATCTGGGTGATTATAAAGGTACATTACAGGTGTCTCCGAAGGTACATGTTGGGTTGGCATATTTGAGATTAGGATTTGTCACTCCGATTGTCGGAGAGGTATCTCTGGCCCTCTCGGTAATGCTCATCACCTAAGCCTTGCAAGCATTGTAACTAATGAGTTAGTTATGAGATGATGTATTACGGAACGAGAAAAGAGACTTGCCAGTAACGAGATTGAACTAGGTATTGGATACCGACGATCGAATCTCGGGCAAGTAACGTACCGATGACAAAGGGAACAACGATGTTGTTATGCGGTCGACCGATAAAGATCTTCGTAGAATATGTAGGAACCAATATGGGCATCCAGGTCCCGCTATTGGTTATTGACCAGAGAGGTGTCTCGGTCATGTCTACATAGTTCTCGAACCCGTAGGGTCCGCACGCTTAACGTTTCGATGACAGTTACTATGAGTTTTTATGATGTTGATGTACCGAAGGTTGTTCGGAGTCCCGGATGAGATCACGGACATGACGAGGAGTCTCGAAATGGTCGAGACATAAAGATTGATATATTGGAAGCCTATGTTTGGACTCCGGAATCACTCCGGGTGAAATTGGGAATTTTACCGGAGTACCGGGGGGTTACCGGAACCCCCCGGGGGGTCAATGGGCCTTGATGGGCCTTAGTGGGAAAGAGAAAAGGGGGCCCTATAGCTGGCCGCAGCCTTCCCCCCTTCCCTAGTCCTATTAGGATTAGGAGAAGGGGGTGGCGCCCCCTCTCTCCCTCTCCCCTTGGTCAAACCCTAGTTGGACTAGGATTTGGGGGGGGAATCCTACTCCTAGTAGGAGTAGGACACCCCTGGTGCGCCTCCCTCCTGGCCGGCCAGCCCTCCCTTCCCTCCTTTATATACAGGGCAGGGGCACCCCATGACACACAAGTTGATCGATTAGATCGTTCCTTAGCCGTGTCGGTGCCCCTTCCACCAGATTACACCTCGATCATACCGTGGCGGAGCTTAGGCGAAGCCCTGCGTCGGTGGAACATCATCATCGTCACCACGCCGTCGTCTTGTGAAACTCTCCCTCAACACTCGGCTGGATCGGAGTTCGAGGGACGCCATCGAGCTGAGCGTGTGCAGAACTCGGAGGTGCCGTCGTTCGGTACTTGGATCGGTTGGATCGGGAAGAAGTACGACTACATCAACCGCGTTGTTATAACGCTTCCGCTTTCGGTCTACGAGGGTACGTGGACGGATACTCTATCCTCTCGTTGCTATGCCATCACCGTGGTCTTGCGTGATCGTAGGAAAATTTTTGAAATTACTCGTTCCCCAACAGTGGCATCCGAGCCTGGTTTTATGCGTTGATGTCATATGCACGAGTAGAACACAAGTGAGTTGTGGGCGATACAAGTCATACTACCTACCAGCATGTCATACTTTGGTTCAGCGGTATTGTGAGATGAAGCGGCCGGACCGACATTACGCCAGACGCTTACGCGAGACTGGTTTCACCGCTGTGAGCACTCGTTGCTTAAAGGTGACCGGCGGGTGTCTGTCTCTCTCACTTTAGTTGAACCGAGTGTGGCTACGCCCGGTCCTTGAGAAGGTTAAAGCGGAGTCTATTTGACGAAATATCGTTGTGGTTTTGATGCGTAGGTAAGAACGGTTCTTGCTCAGCCCGTAGCAGCCACGTAAAACTTGCAACAACAAAGTAGAGGACGTCTAACTTGTTTTTGCAGGGCATGCTGTGATGTGATATGGTCAAGACATGATGCTATATTTTATTGTATGAGATGATCATGTTTTGTAACCGAGTTATCGGCAACTGGCAGGAGCCATATGGTTGTCGCTTTATTGTATGAGATGCAACGCCATGTAATTGCTTTACTTTATCACTAAGGAGTAGCGATAGTCGAGAAGCAATAGTTGGCGAGACGACAACGATGCTACGATGGAGATCAAGGTGTCGCGCCGGTGGCGATGGTGATCATGACGGTGCTTGAGATGGAGATCACAAGCACAAGATGATGATGGCCATATCATATCACTTATATTGATTGCATGTGATGTTAATCCTTTATGCATCTTATTTTGCTTTGATTGACGGTAGCATTATAAGATGATCCCTTACTAAATTATCAAGAAGTGTTCTCCCTGAGTATGCACCGTTGCGAAAGTTCTTCGTCTGAGACACCACGTGATGATCGGGTGTGATAGGCTCTACGTTCAAATACAACGGGTGCAAAACAGTTGCACACGCGAATACTCAGGTTATACTTGACGAGCTATGCATATAAGATATGACCTCGGAACACGGAGACCGAAGGTCGAGCGTGAATCATATAGTAGATATGATCAACATATTGATGTTCACCATTGAAACTACTCCATCACACGTGATGATCGGTCATGGTGTAGTTGAAATGGATCACGCAATCACTTAGAGAATTGGAGGATATTTTTCTAAGTGGGAGTTCTTAAGTAATATGATTAATTGAACTTAAATTTATCATGAACTTAGTACCGATAGTATCTTGCTTGTCTATGATGTGTAGATAGATGGCTCGTCTGTTGTTCCGTTGAATTTTAATGCGTTCCTTGAGAAAGCAAAGTTGAAAGATGATGGCAGCAATTACACGGACTGGGTCCGTAACGAGGATTATCCTTATTGCTGCACGGAAGAATTACGCCCTGGAAGCACCGTTAGGTGCCAGGCCTGGTGCAAGGGCTGCGCCGAAGTTGTGAACGTCTGGCAAAGCAAAGCTGATGACTACTCTATAGTTCGATGTGCCATGCTTTACGGCTTAGAACCGGGACTTCAACGTCGTTTTGAACACCATGGAGCATATGAGATGTTCCAGAGTTGAAGTTAATATTCCAAGCGAATGCCCGGATTGAGAGATATGAAGTCTCCAATAAGTTCTATAGCTGTAAGATGGAGGAGAATGGTTCTGTCGGTGAGCATATACTCGTAATGTCCGGATATAACAATCACTTGATTCAACTGGGAGTTAATCTTCCGGATGATTGCGTCATTGACAAATTCTCCAATCACTGCCACCAAGCTACAAGAGCTTCGTGATGAACTATAATATGCAAGGGATGACCAAAACTATGCCCGAGCTCTTCGCGATGCTTTGAAAGTCATGGAGGTAGAAATCAAAAGGAGCATCAAGTGTTGATGGTTAACAAAACCACTAGTTTCAAGAAAAGGGCAAAGGAAAGAAAAGGAAACTTCAAAAGAGCAGCAAGCAAGTTGCTGATCAAGAGAAGAAACCCAAGTCTGGTCCTAAGCACAAACTGAGTGCTTCTATTGCAAGCAGGCTGGTCATTGAAGCGGAACTGCCCCAAGTATTTGGCGGATAAGAAGGATGGCAAGGTTAACAAAGGTATATGTGATATACTTGTTATTGATGTGTACCTTACTAATACTCGCAGTAGCACCTGGTATTTGATACTGGTTCATTGCTAATATTTGCAACTCAAACAGGGCTACGGATTGCGAAGATTGGCTAAGGACGAGGTGACGATCGCGCGTGGGAAATGGTTCCAAAGTCGATGTGATCGCAGATCACGCTACCTCTACATCTACCTTCGGATTAGTATTAGACCTAAATAATTGTTATTTAGTACCATCGTTGAGCATGAATATTATATCTGGATCTTGTTTAATGCGAGACGGTTATTCATTTAAATCAGAGAATAATGGTTGTTCTATTTATATGAATAATATCTTTTATGGTCATGCACCATTGAAGAATGGTTTGTTTTACTCAATCTTGATAGTAGTGATACACATATTCATAATGTTGAAACCAAAAGATGCAGAGTTGATAATGATGGTGCAACTTATTTGTGGCACTTGCCGTTTAGGTCATATCGATGTAAAACGCATGAAGAAACTCCATGCTTGATGGACTTTTGGAGTCACTTGATTATGAATCACTTGGCACTTGCGAACCGTGCCTTATGGGCAAGATGACTAAAACACCGTTCTCGGAACTATGGAGAGAGCAACAGATTTATTGAAAATCATACATACCGATGTATGTGGTCCAATGAATGTTGAGGCTCGTGGCGGATATCGTTATTTTCTCACCTTCACAGATGATTTGAGCAGATATGGGTATATCTACTTAATGAAACACAAGTCTGAAACATTTGAAAAGTTCAAAGAATTTCAGAGTGAAGTGGAAAATCATCGTAACAAGAAAATAAAGTTTCTACGATCTGATCGTGGAGGAGAATATTTGAGTTACGAGTTTGGCCTACATTTGAAACAATGCGGAATAGTTTAGCAACTTACGCCACCGAACACCACAACGTAATGGTGTGTCCGAACGTCGAATCGTACTTTATTAGATATGGTGCGATCTATGATGTCTCTTACTGATTTACCGCTATCATTTTGGGGTTATGCTTTAGAGACGGCTACATTCACTTTAAATAGGGCACCATCTAAATCCGTTGAGACGACGCCTTATGAACTGTGGTTTGGCAAGAAACCAAAGTTGTCGCTTTTGAAAGTTTGGGGCTGCGATGCTTATGTGAAAAGCTTCAACCTGATAAGCTCGAACCCAAATCGAGAAATGTGTCTTCATAGGATACCCAAAGGAGACAGTTGGGTACACCTTCTATCACAGATCCGAAGGCAAGATTTTTGTTGCTAAATTCGGAAACTTTTGGAGAAAGAGTTTCTCACGAAAGAAGTGAGTGGGAGGAAAGTAGAACTTGATGAGATAATCTGTATCTACTCCCTTATTGAGAAGTAGTACATCACGAAAACAGTTTCGTGACACCTACACCAAATAGGGAGGAAGCTAATGATGATGATCATGAAACTTCAGATCAAGTTTCTCAGAACTTCAGAGATCAACCAGAACAAGATCCGCACTGAGTGGTACGGTAATCCTGTTTTGGAAGTCATGTTATTTGGAACATGATGAACCTACGAACTATGAAGAAGCGATGGTGAGCCCAGATTCCACAAAATGGCTTGAGGCCATGAAATCTGAGATGGGATCCATGTATGAGAACAAAGTGTGGACTTTGGTTGACTTGCCCGATGATCGGCAAGCAATTGAGAATAAATGGATCTTCAAGAAGAAGACTGACGCTGATGGTAATGTTATCGTCTATAAAGCTCGACTTGTTGCAAAAGGTTTTCGACAAGTTCAAGGGATTGACTACGATGAGACCTTCTCACCCGTGGCGATGCTTAAGTCCGTCCGAATCATGTTAGCAATTGCCGCATTTTATGATTATGAAATTTGGCAAATGGATGTTAAAACTGCATTCTGAATGGATTTCGGAAGAAGAGTTGTATATGATGCAACCAGAAGGTTTTGTCGATCCAAAGGAGCTAACAAAGTGTGCAAGCTCCAGCGATCCATTTATGGACTGGTGCAAGCCTCTCGGAGTTGGAATAAACGTTTTGATAGTGTGATCAAAGCATTTGGTTTTATACAGACTTTTGGAGAAGCCTGTATTTACAAGAAAGTGAGTGGGAGCTCTGTAGCATTTCTGATATTATATGTGGATGACATATTATTGATCGGAAATGATATAGAATTTCTGGATAGCATAAAGGGATATTTGAATAAAAGTTTTTCGATGAAAGACCTCGGTGAAGCTGCTTACATATTGGGCATTAAGATCTATAGAGATAGATCAAGACGCTTAATAGGACTTTCACAAAGCACATACCTTGATAAAGTTTTGAAAAAGTTCAAAATGGATCGAGCAAAGAAAGGGTTCTTGCCGGTATTACAAGGTGTGAAGTTGAGTAAGACTCAATGCCCGACCACCGCAGAAGATAGAGAGAAAATGAAAGATGTTCCTATGCTTCAGCCATAGGCTCTATCATGTATGCAATGCTGTGTACCAGACCTGATGTGTGCCTTGCTGTAAGTTTAGCGGCAGGTACCAAAGTAATCCAGAGTGGATCATCGGACAGCGGTCAAGAACATCCTTAAGTACTTGAGAAGAACTAAGGATATGTTTCTCATTTATGGCGGTGACAAAGAGCTCGTCAGAACGGTTACGCCGATGCAAGCTTTGACACTGATCCGGATGATTCTAAATCGCAAACCGGATACGTATTTACATTAAACGGTGGAGCTGTCGGTTGGTGCAGTTCCAAACAAAGCGTCGTTATGGGATCTACATGTGAAGTTGAGTACATAGCTGCTTCGAAGCAGCTAATGAAGGAGTCTGGATGAAGGAGTTCATAACCGATCTAGGTGTTGTACCTAGTGTATCGGGTCCATGAAAATCTTTTGTGACAATCTGGTGCAATTGCCTTGGCAAAGGAATCCAGATTTCACAAAAGAACCAAGCACATCAAAAGACGCTTCAACTCCATCCGGATTTGGTCGGTGGGAGACATAGAGATATGCAAGATACATACGGATCTGAATGTTGCAGACCGCTGACTAAGCCTCTTCCACGAGCAAAACATGATCAGCACCAAGACTCCATGGGTGTGAGAATCATTCTGTGTAATCTAGATTATTGACTCTAGTGCAAGTGGGAGACTCAAGGAAATATGCCCTAGAGGCAATAATAAAAGTTATTATTTATTTCCTTATATCATGATAAATGTTTATTATTCATGCTAGAATTGTATTAACCGAAACATAATACATGTGTGAATACATAAACCTACAGAGTGTCACTAGTATGCCTCTACTTGACTAGCTCGTTAATCAAAGATGGTTATGTTTCCTAACCATAAACAAGGAGTTGTTATTTGATTAACGGGATCACATCATTGGTTGAATGATCTGATTGACATGACCCATTCCATTAGCATAGCACCTGATCGTATAGTTTGTTGCTAGTGCTTTTCTTCATGACTTATACATGTTCCTATGACTATGAGATTATGCAACTCCGTTTGCCCGAGGAACACTTTGGGTGCTACCAAACGTCACAACGTAACTGGGTGATTATAAAGGTACATTACAGGTGTCTCCGAAGGTACATGTTGGGTTGGCATATTTCGAGATTAGGATTTGTCACTCCGATTGTCGGAGAGGTATCTCTGGGCCCTCTCGGTAATGCTCATCACCTAAGCCTTGCAAGCATTGTAACTAATGAGTTAGTTATGAGATGATGTATTACGGAACGAGAAAAGAGACTTGCCAGTAACGAGATTGAACTAGGTATTGGATACCGACGATCGAATCTCGGGCAAGTAACGTACCGATGACAAAGGAACAACGATGTTGTTATGCGGTCGACCGATAAAGATCTTCGTAGAATATGTAGGAACCAATATGGGCATCCAGGTCCCGCTATTGGTTATTGACCGAGAGGTGTCTCGGTCATGTCTACATAGTTCTCGAACCCGTAGGGTCCGCACGCTTAACGCTTCGATGATGCTACTATGAGTTTTATGATGTTGATGTACCAAGGTTGTTCGAGTCCCGATGAGATCACGGACATGACGAGGAGTCTCAAATGGTCGAGACATAAAGATTGATATATTGGAAGCCTATGTTTGACTCCGAATCACTCCGGGTGAAATTGGGAATTTTACCGAGTACAGGGGTTACGGAACCCCGGGGTCAATGGGCCTTGATGGGCCTTAGTGGGAAAGAGAAAGGGGGCCCTATAGCTGGTCAGCAGCCTTCCCCTTCCCTAGTCCTATTAGGATTAGGAGAAGGGGTGGCGCCTCTCTCCCTCTCCCTTGGTCAAACCCTAGTTGGACTAGGATTTGGGGGAATCCTACTCCTAGTAGGAGTAGGACACCCCGATGCGCCTCCCTCCTGGCCGGCCAGCCCCTCCCTTCCCTCCTTTATATACAGGGCAGGGGCACCCCATGACACACAAGTTGATCGATTAGATCGTTCCTTAGCCGTGTGCGGTGCCCCTTCCACCAGATTACACCTCGATCATACCGTGGCGGAGCTTAGGCGAAGCCCTGCGTCGGTGGAACATCATCATCGCCACCACGCCGTCGTCTTGTGAAACTCTCCTCAACACTCGGCTGGATCGGAGTTCGAGGGACGCCATCGAGCTGAACGTGTGCAGAACTCGGAGGTGCCGTCGCTCGGTACTTGGATCGGTTGGATCGGGAAGAAGTACGACTACATCAACAGCGTTGTTATAACGCTTCCGCTTTCACGAGGGTACGTGGACGGATACTCTATCCTCTCGTTGCTATGCCATCACCGTGGTCTTGCGTGATCGTAGGAAAATTTTTGAAATTACTACGTTCCCCAACAAACCCTAATTAAACAAGTTAACGCAGCTAGTTCTCTGTCAAAGCCCAAAATAAATTTTTGCACTAATTAACATAGATAATTAACCTAATTAAACTAGTTAACCTGACTAGTTCTCTATCAAAGCCCTAACTAAATTTTAGCACTAACCTAGATAATTAACCTAATTAAACTAGGTAACCTAACTACTTCTCTGTCAAAGCCCTAACTAACTTTTTGCCCTAACCTAGATAATTAACCTAATTAAACTAGCTAACCTATGCATGAGAGAGAGAGGAGGGGTGGGGGCTTACAGAGGATGGCTCCGGTGGTGGCGACGGAGGCAGTGGTGGCGAGGGAGGCAGGGGCGTCTCCGGTGACGGCGAGGGAGGCAGGGGCGTCTCCGGTGACGGCGAGGGAGGCAGTTGTGGCGAGGAAGGATCCGGTGGCGTCGACGGCGGCTCCGGTGGCGTTGACGAGGCCGCGCGGCTCCGTGGCGTTGGGGGCGGCTCCGGTGGCGTCGACGGCGCACGGCTCTGGTGGCGTCGACGTCGGCAGGAGACGGCGGCGAAGTGGGGCGACGGCGAATCGGGGAGACGGCGGCGCGCGGGGTGGGTTGAGGGATTTGGGGGAGAAGTGGTGGCCGGGGGGAAATGGTTTTTTGGTTAAGTCAAACTTAGCGGTAGCGTGTTTAGTAAAACGCGCTATAGCTAAGATAGCTATTGCGGTTTTCACAAAACGCGCTGCTGCTATAGCTATGTAATTTTCTTCCATTTTTTAATTTCCTTTTCTGTTTCTATAGCGGGGGTCTAGGACACGCGGCTGCAGCTACGTTAGCTATAGCGCCTCTTACAAACACACGATGCTGCTATGCCTTCCGATGTTTTCTCGCTTTTTCATTTATTTTGCTTTACATTTTATTTTTTCCTTTCTCCCTTTTCTATTTCTTTTATTTTCATTTACATTTCTATTTGTTTTTCATCTTATTTTATTTCCGTTAGTAGTAGCGCTCTTCCTAGGAAACGCGCTGCTACTTATTCCCTAGCAGTAGCGCGTTTCCTACGAGCCCGCTACTGCTATGCGTAGCCTATCATTCTAGCAATGGAAATATTAGCAGTAGCGCTTTTGCCACTACACGCGCTACTGCTAAAGTTGTATCTGTAGTGCGGTTTTTCTACAGTCGCTACTGCTATCTAGCACTAGCGCCCTTTTTTGACCCGCGCTGTTGCTAAATTTCTGTGTATAAGGTTTTCCCTAGTAGTGCCATGGAGCCTCCTCCCTGGCCGGCCGCCCCCTGCCCCCTTTGCTCCTTTATATACGGGGGCAGGGGGCACCTCTAGACACACAACAACAGATCATTGATCTCTTAGCCGTGTGCGGTGTCCCCCTCCACCATAGTCCTCCTCGATAATATTGTAGCGGTGCTTAGGCGAAGCCCTGCGACGGTAGAACATCATCATCACCACCACGCGTCATGCTGACAGAACTCTCCCTCGACACTCGGCTGGATCGGAGTTCGAGGGACGTCATCGAGCTGAACGTGTGCTAGAACTCGGAGGTGCCGTACTTTCGGTGCTTGATCGGTCGGGCCGTGAAGACGTACACTACATCAACCGCGTTGTTCTAACGCTTCCGCTTTCGGTCTACGAGGGTACGTGGACAACACTCTCCCCTCTCGTTGCTATGCATCACCATGATCTTGCGTGTGCGTAGGATTTTTTTTGAAATTACTATGTTCCTTAACAGTGGCATCCGAGCCTGGTTTTATGCGTAGATGTTATATGCACGAGTAGAACACAAGTGAGTTGCGAGCGATACAAGGCATACTGCTTACCAGCATGTCATACTTTGGTTCGGCGGTATTGTTGGATGAAGCGGCCCGGACCGACATTACGCGTACGCTTATGCGAGACTGGTTCTACCGACGTGCTTTGCACACAGGTGGCTGGCGGGTGTCAGTTTCTCCAACTTTAGTTGAACCGAGTGTGGCTATGCCCGGTCCTTGAGAAGGTTAAAACATCACTAACTTGATGAACTATCGTTGTGGTTTTGATGCGTAGGTAAGAATGGTTCTTGCTCAGCCCGTAGCAGCCACGTAAAACTTGCAACAACAAAGTAGAGGACGTCTAACTTGTTTTTGCAGGGCATGTTGTGATGTGATATGGTCAAGACGTGATGCTATATTTTATTGTATGAGATGATCATGTTTTGTAACCGAGTTATCGGCAACTGGCAAGAGCCATATGGTTGTCGCTTTATTGTATGCAATGCAATCGCCCTGTAATTGCTTTACTTTATCACTAAGCGGTAGCGATAGTGGTAGAAGCAATAAGTGGAGAAACGACAACGATGCTACGATGGAGATCAAGGTGTTGCGCCGGTGACGATGGTGATCATGACGGTGCTTCGAAGATGGAGATCACAAGCACAAGATGATGATGGCCATATCATATCACTTATATTGATTGCATGTGATGTTTATCCTTTATGCATCTTATTTTGCTTTGATTGACGGTAGCATTATGAAATGATCTCTCACTAAATTTCAAGGTATAAGTGTTCTTCCTGAGTATGCACCGTTGTGAAAGTTCTTTGTGCTGAGACACAACGTGATGATCGGGTGTGATAGGCTTTACCTTCAAATACAATGGGTGCAAAACAATTTCACACGCGGAATACTCAGGTTAAACTTGATGAGCCTAGCATATACAGATATGGCCTCGGAACACGGAGACCGAAAGGTCGAGCGTGAATCATATAGTAGATATGATCAATATAGTGATGTTCACCATTGAAAACTACTCCATCTCACGTGATGATCGGACATGGTTAATTGATTTGGATCACATGATCACTTAGATGATTAGAGGGATGTCTATCTAAGTGGGAGTTCTTAAGTAATATGATTAATTGAACTTTAATTTATCATGAACTTAGTCCTGATAGTATTTTCCAAATTATGTTGTAGATCAATAGCTCGCGTTTTTACTTCCCTATGTTTATTTTAGATATGTTCCTAGAGAAAAACTATGTTGAAAGATATTAGTAGCAATGATGCGGATTAGATCCGTGATCTGAGGTTTATCCTCATTGCTGCACAGAAGAATTATGTCCTTGATACACCGCTAGGTGACGGACCTATTGCAGGAGCAGATGCAGACGTTGTGAACGTTTGGCTAGCTCAATATGATGACTACTTGATAGTTTAGTGCACCATGCTTAACGGCTTAGAATCGGGACTTCAAAGACATTTTGAACGTCATTGACCATATGAGATGTTTCGGGAGTTGAAGTTAATATTACAAACAAATACCCGAGTTGAGAGATATGAAATCTCCAACAAGTTCTATAGCTAAAAGATGGAAGAGAATTTCTCAACTAGTGAGCATGTGCTCAGATTGTCTGGGTACTACAATCGCTTGAATCAAGTGGGAGTTAATCTTCCAGATAAGATAGTGATTGACAGAGTTCTCTAGTCAGCATCATTAGAACTTCGTGATGAACTATAGTATGCAAGGGATGACAACAACGAGTCCCGAGCTCTTCGTGGTGTTGAAATCGACGATGGTAGAAATCAAGAAAAGAGCATCAAGTGTTGATGATTGACAAGACCACTAGTTTCAAGAAAAGGGAAAAGGGAAAGAAAGGGAACTTCAAGTAGAATGACAAGCAAGTTGTCACTCCCGCGAAGAAGCCCAAAGCTAGACCAAAGCCTGAAACTGAGTGCTTACACTGCAAAGGAAATGGTCACTGGAAGCGGAAATGCCCTGAATATTTGGTGGATAAGAAGGATGGCAAAGTGAACATGGGTATATTTGATATACAGGTTATTGATGTGTGCCTTACTAGTGTTTATAGTAGCCCCTGAGTATTTGATACTTGTTCGGTTGCTAAGATTAGTAACTCGAAACAGGAGTTACAGAATAAACAGAGACTAGTTGAAGGGGAAGTGACGATGAGTGTTGGAAGTAGTTCCAAGATTGATATGATCATCATCACACACTCGCTATACTTCCGGGATTAGTGTTAAACCTAAATAAATGTTATTTGGCGTTTGCGTTAAGCGTGAATATGATTTGATCATGTTTATTGCAATACAGTTATTCATTTAAAGTAAGAGAATAATTGTTGTTATGTTTACTTGAATAAAACCTTCAATGGTCATACACCCAATGAAAAAGTTTGTTGGATCTCGATCATAGTGATACACATATTCATAATATTGATGCTAAAAGATGCAAAGTTGATAATGATAGTGCAACTTATTTGTGGCACTGCCGTTTGGGTCATATCGGTGTAAAGCGCATGAAGAAACTCCATAAAGATGGATTTTCATAATCACTTGGTTATGAATCATTTGATGCTTGCGAACCGTGCCTTTTGGGCAAGATGACTAAAAATCCGTCTACGGAACAATGGAACGAGCTACTGACTTGTTGGAAATAATACATACCGATGTATGCGGTCCAATGAGTGTTGATGCTCGTGGCAAGTATCGTTATTTTCTGACCTTCACAAATGATTTGAGCAGATAAGAGTATATCTACTTAATGAAGCACAAGTCTGAAACATTTGAAAAGTTCAAAGAATTTCAGAAGTGAAATGGAGAATCATCGTAACAAGAAAATAATGTTTCTACAATCCGATCGTAGAGGAGAATATTTGAGTTACGAGTTTGGCCTTCATTTAAAACAATGTGGAATAGTTTCATAGCTCACGCCACATGGAACACCACAGCGTAACGGTGTGTCCGAACGTCATAACCGCACTTTATTGGATATGGTGCGATCTATGATGTATCTTACCGATTTACCACTATTGTTTTGGGGTTATACATTAGAGACAGCTGCATTCACGTTAAAAAGGACACCATCAAAATCCGTTGAGACGACGTCGTATGAACTGTGGTTTGGCAAGAAACTAAAGTTGTCGTTTCTTAAAGTTTGGGGCTGCGATGCTTATGTGAAAAAGTTTCACCTGATAAGCTCGATCCCAAATCGGAGAAGTGCGTCTTCAAAGAATACCCAAAGAAAACTATTGGGTACACCTTCTATCACAGATCCGAAGGCAAGATATTCGTTGCTAAAATGGATCCTTTCTAGAGAAGGAGTTTCTCTCGAAAGAAGGGAGTGGGAGGAAAGTAGAGCTTGATAAGGTAATTATACCTTCTCCCGAATTAGAAAGTAGTTTATCACAGAAATCAGTTCTAGTGATTCCTACACCAATTAGTGAGGAAGTTAATGATGATGATCATGAAACTTCAGATTAAGTTACTACAGAACCTCGTAGGTCTTCCAGAGTAAGATCCGCACCAGAGTGGTACTGTAATCCTATGCTGGAGGTCATGTTACTTGACCGTGGCGAAGCTACGAACTATGAGGAAGCGATGATGAGCCCATATCCCGCGAACTGGCTTGAGGCCATAAAATCTGAGATTGGATCCATGTATGATAACAAAGTGTGGACTTTGGTGGACTTGCCCGATGATCGGCAAGCCATAGAAAATAAATGGATCTTCAAGAGGAAGACGGACGGTGATAGTAGTGTTACTATCTACAAAGCTCGACTTGTCGCAAAAAGGTTTTTCGACAAGTTCAAGGTGTTGAATACGATGAGATTTTCTCACTCGTATCGATGCTTAAGTCTGTCCGAATCATGTTAGCAATTGCCACATTTTATGAAATCTGGCAAATGGATGTCAGAACTGCATTCCTTAATGGATTTATTAAAGAAGAGTTGTATATGATGCAACCAGAAGGTTTTGTCAATCCTAAAGGAGCTAACAAAATGTGCAAGCTCTAGTGATCCATCTATGGACTAGTGCAAGCATCTCGGAGTTGGAATATACGCTTTGATGAGTTGATCAAAGCATATAGTTTTATACAGACTTGCGGTGAAGCCTGTATTTACAAGAAAGTGAGTGGGAGCACTACAACATTTCTGATAAGTATATGTGAATAACATATTGTTGGTCGGAAATAATGTAGAACTTTCTGGAAAGCATAAAGAAGTATTTCAAAAGAATTTTTCAAAGAAAGACCTCGGTGAAGCTGCTTACACATTGAGCATCAAGATCTATAGAGATAGATCAAGACGCTTGATAAGATTTTTCAATGAGTACATACCTTGATAAGATTTTGAAGTAATTCAAAATGGAACAGTCAAAGAAGGAGTTCTTGCCTGTTTTGCAAGGTGTGAAGTTGAGTAAGACTCAAGACCCGACCAGGGCAGAAAATAGAAAAGAATGAAAAGTCATTCCCTATGCCTCAGTCATAGGTTCTATAAAGTATGATATACCGTGTATCTGACCTATTGTATACCTTGCTCTGAGTTTGCTAAGGGAGTACAAATTTGATCTAGGAGTAGATCACTGGACAATGGTCAAGAATATCCTTAGTGAGGACTAATGAAATATTTCTTGATTATGGAGGTGATAAAAGAGCTCGTCGTAAAGAGTTACATCGATGTAAGCTTTTACACCGATCCACATGACTCTAAGTCTCAATCTGCATACATATTGAAAGTGGGAGCAATTAGCTAGAATAGCTCCATGTAGAGCATTGTAGACATAGAATATTTGCAAGATACACACGGCTCTGAATATGATAGACCCATTGACTAAACTTCTTTCACGAGCAAAACATGATCACACCTTAGTACTCTTTGGGTGTTAATCACATATAGCAATGTGAACTAGATTATTGACTCTAGTAAACCCATTGGATGTTGGTCACATGACGATGTGAACTATGGGTATTAATCACATACATATGTGAATATTATTGTTAAATCACATGGCGATGTGAACTAGATTATTGACTCTAGTGCAAGTGGGAGACTGAAGGAAATATGCCCTAGAGGCAATAATAAAGTTATTATTTATTTCATTATTTCATGATAAATATTTATTATTCATGCTAGAATTGTATTAGCCGGAAACATAATACATGTGTGAATACATAGACAAACAGAGTGTCACTAGTATGCCTCTACTTGACTAGCTCGTTGAATCAAAGATGGTTAAGTTTCCTAGCCATAGACATGAGTTGTTATTTGATTAAGGAGATCACATCATTAGGAGAATGATGTGATTGACTTGACCCATTCCGTTAGCTTAGCACTTGATCGTTTAGTATGTTGCTATTGCTTTCTTCATGACTTATACATGTTCCTATGACTATGAGATTATGCAACTCCCTTTTACCGGAGGAACACTTTGTGTCGGGGATATACCCCGCGGTGTAAACCGGCCGTAAGTGTAACCCGGCCAGACTTGGCGTTTCACTGGCGAACCGTTTGGACCTGGCGGTTTACGATTCATTGTTAATCCGGCAGGCAGGTCAGAAGGAGCGACCAAACCAGGTGGCCCAACGGGCGGTTTATGGAAGGCCGGATCACGCTATGGTGGACCGGTTTAAGAGGAAAAGCATGAAGAATATTTCCCTTACAAGGAGTCAAGACCCGGACTTGTATCCGGTTTGTATTACAGATAGATTAGTCCTAATCCTAATTGGACTCAACATGTAACCCGCCCCTCCAACTTATATAAGGAGGGGCAGGGCTCCCCAAAGAGGGACAAGCAACAAGAAACAATCTCTAGGGCTAGACACAACTAGAGGAGAGCCGGTTTACGGCGACTCCCTCATGAGCATAATGAGACCTAGCTTCAAACAACATGTAGGGCTATTGCCGGATGATGTTTCCTGGGGCCCGAAGCTGTCTAAACCCATGTCTTGCGTGTTGATTCGCCCTGCGTCTCTCGATTCCGCTCAACCACTCTCAAGCTACCAGATAGATGCGTTGGCCTCGCGACTAAGTTCTCACACTAGGACATCTGACGTGTTAATTCCACGACAGTTGGCGCCCGTCGTGGGTCTTGCGCACGATGGTGTTGAGTTCTTGAAGGAATCCCTCAGGGATCGAGAAGCTATGACCCGCCGGACCAGCAAGAGCCGGCATGGAAGAATTCACGTCAACTACGAAGTTCAACATTCAAGATTAAAGAAGTTTTCAGTAGCAGCGTATAGAAAATTGAACATGGAAGTTTAGGGTTGCGTTACGCCGCGCCCCCAAATCGTCGAGTCAGGCAGGAAATCGGTTTCGTCAAATATAAATCGCCGCCTCGTGTGAACTGTTAAAACTGGCAATGCTACATCCACGGACCTTTACTGGCTTATTACGGGGTGGATTAGAGATGGGACACTGTGATTGGATTAAGGAGGGAGGGCTGGCTCCACCCAGCTGAAAATCAGGGGGGGCATAGTTTAGTGAGGAGGAAGGAGCCCGTAATCCCTTTGTAAAGATCCGTGTGTGTAGCATTTTTGGTCCGTGAAACCCAAAGCCTGATGGATTCCCAAGTTATTCCACGTGAAGGATCCCTCAACTAGTGCAACCACTACACACGCACGGATTCCAAGGAAGGATTAAATATAAAAGGGTGCTGCCGCTGCTTGTCTCTACTAAGAGCCGGTTACGCCACCTTGCTTCAAGCCAGCACCACAAAAAGACCGCGGCTCCGGGAAACAAAGATGAATCGGCCAGAAACGACCACGACCCGGACTCCTCAGCCACCACGGGTCACGCGCCGCCTCCGCCTCACATGGATAGTGCAGCTCCGCCGCCACCGCCTTGAACCGCCCCCGCTGGTCCGGCCCTGAGCCGCCTCGAGCTACCCCTGTGGTGCGGTCTTTCCAGCGAGTTGCCGAGCCCCTCCATCTGGTCTCCACATGGCCGGTTCACCACTGCTGTTGCTGCTCACCTCGCCGGCGTCCCTCGGCTGCCTCGGTTTTCAAGCCGCCCCGGGCCAGCCCTGCCTCGCGCCGTCCTCGCGGCCTCGAGCCACCGCCTCCAAAGCCCTACCGGGTCATGTCCGCCCGCGGACGCATGCACCAGCCTCCTACGGCCCGGCTGCGCGCCGGCCTCACCTCCTGGCTGATTCGTGTCGTTGCCTCGACCCGCCTTACGACGCCTTTTCTTCCATGGCCTCGCCGTCATCGTGACCTGCCGCTCTGCACCACTACCGAGGACGCCGCCGAGCGGCCTCATCGAGCCGCCTCTGTTGAGCTGTTGTCCTTCAGACGCCGCTCACACAACCACCGCAAGCCGGCCTTCTCCCGCCGGATCACCTCCGCCTCTTCATTCAGACTTGTCACGTGCATCCCGTGCTTCCCGAGCTGCCACCCATCACGTTAGTGTGGCCTCGCCGTCGCGAATACCCGCGGTTCCGCGTCAAAGTTGCTGTCGCCACCTTGCCAAGTCGCCGTGGATCCTTGCTGCTTTAAACCGTCCGACTCCGCCGCAAACCGCCTCCGCCGTCGGCTCACCAAGTGCCCGTCTGCGCGGATCTCCTCACCTCGCCTCGCCGGTTCACTTCCACTGGAGTCGACGTTCACGACCCGGATTCGCCGCGACGAACCACCGCGGATTTCCCTCGAAGTCGCCAGCTCCGCCGTGCTATGGCCAGTGGCTACTGAGTCGCCGCGGCCGCGTCATGCCGTTCCTGCCCTCTACAGCTATGGGTCGCTGCCGTTGAGCCGGCCAGTTTCTTCAAGTCGCCACCGTGGCCTTGAGCCGCTACCGCTTCACTAAACCGCCTGACGGCTGTCGCAGCCGTGCCTGCTTTGAGTCGCCAGTTTTCAAGCGCCAAGCCGCTGCCGCTTTACTAAACCGTCACTGCGGCATCTCATCGTCGGCGTTGGATCAACCGCCTGACCTCGGCCGTGTCAAAAGTTGCTGCCGTCAACCCGCCAAGGCCCTGCCCTGAGTCGCCGTAAACCGCCGAGGTGCTGTGAGCCACTGTCTGCATTCACAAATCGCCATGGCCAGTTTCCACTGCCATTGCAACCACAGCCGCGCATCTCCAACCCACCGGTGCCTCGTTGATCACCTACCATCACGCTGGCCATTTCCACCGCTGCTGGCTCGCCCCAAATGCCTACCTTCGCGTACAACGTCAAAGTCATCGTCTTGGTCGCGGAGTGCCCCGGTTTATGCTCCATGCTGCCGGTTTACCACTTGCTGCCTTAAACTACCCGGCCTCCATGAGCTGCTGTCACCTTGCCTCACCTCCGCCTCACAGGGGTCTCATCGAGCTGCTGTGTCCAATGGATTTAAACCGCCATCTCCCTCGCTGACGTTTACAAGGAGAAGGGATTTTGACCCGGTGGGATAAGGAAAGAGTCAGGTTGCCAAAAACAAGAGTGGAAGCAGTAATTCAAATCAATTGAAAAACGACGACGGGTATGGCTGGCTTGACATCCCAGGAAAAGATCAGGTGCTATCCACCTTATTTATTTATTTTAATATACTTTCAAATTCCTCCGGGAACAATTGTCTATCCTTTAATATTTTTTGTTCCATGATCATAGCAGAGACGACAAGATCATCTATCATCCCAATACATCAGGACAATTATTCACCGCCGAAATGGAGTTATATCGCGGATATGGAGTGCATAGCATTGTCATTTTGCACTAGCATTTATCCGTGTTGCCGTGCTCAACGGAAGTGCTTACGTTACCGCCCTTGCGGTCTGGTCTATATCAACACACCGGGCCGCACCTATCTGCATGCGCTGTTTACTGAGTATGAGCAAGTCACAGCTTGGATAGCGCGGTTTTTCTTTCAACAAAATGGAGGCAAATTATCATATATTATCGACCGCCGTCTGCACTGGATGGCTCAATGGGAAGGTGCACAAGTCGCAGTCACTACAGTTTTGTTAAACTTCAAATCGCCAGTTGGAAGGAACCATTGGCCGAGTTGCTGACACGGCTCATACGAAATCATCTATAATCCGCCGCAGTCACCTCAACCTTCTGTGGATTTACATTGCGTTATTAACACCGATGATATATACCTTCTGCTATGGTCAAGTACGGAGAATCTCAAGACAACTCCTTGAGTCATCTTAAGACTCGGGGGCTACGATGATATGACGCAGCGAGTCTTGCTAGTTTCAGCAAATTCAAGTGCCCCAGGATGTTGAAGGGAAACCCGGTCCCGGAGGATACTGTTATATTTAAAGGCCGTCAGAAATATTCCGGCTCACAATGATGCTTCCGGTTTATAGTCCGGTTTAAGAAAAATCCCGTCTCCCACACAGTGCTGAAGCCCTTAGTATCTGGTTTAAATCCAATTTAAGAGGAAACTATCTCTTGCAAGGCTCTGAAGCGCTCAAATCCGGTTTAACAATGTCCGGTTTAAAAAGGAATTAACTTCTCGCAAGTTTGAGTTGAAAGGCCGTCAGAAAATTTCCGGCTGAAAATGAAGATTCCGGTTGGTTTAAGAGAAATTTGTTCTACCACATAGCTTTGAAGCTCTCAAAATCCGGTTCAAAATCCCGGTTCAAGAAGGATTTATCTCTTGCAAAAAGTTAAAGGGTGCCAAAGAGGACCTGTTGCCATGATGCGCGGTTCAAACATGGGTATCATGCCTTATTGGCTTATCATATTATTGATCACTTGGGGGCTTGGTCGTATCCGAACCAAGGAAAAAAATAGCGCGCTATAGCGGCGCTAATAGCATGCTATAGCATTTCTGGAAACTAAACGCTACGCTATACAGATTTCACTCGCTACGGCGCTATTCGCGCTAAATACGATGATTGCACGCTATAGCGCGTATCGGCGCTATTTTTTCGACGACGTTTTTTTTCAGACGAATTTTTCATCAGCCCACTATACTTTTGGGCTTTCTGGCCAGTAACCAAGCATATCTTCTCCTCCAGCCGAGCGAACCCTAACCAACCTACCGACCGAGCCCTTCCCAAATCGAACGAGGCGACGGTGGCAGCGGCGGCCGCCGGTGCTTCGCCCGTCTCCTCCAGCCACGGCCGGCCACCTCCTCGGGTCGCGGCAGATGAACCTGAAGAAGAACCAATACCACAACCGAGAGCAAGAGTTGCTGCATCAAAAAGAAATAAAGCTCGTCAGCCTAGGAAAAAGTTGCTCCCAGTTTTTCGTGATGATGAGCTGCAATCTGTGGGTTCTTCTTCTGACTCGGATGATGATGCCATGGCAGCAAGTTCATCTGATTCTGATTGAGCTTCTGCATCGTTGTTGGCTGGTTCCTAAAGTCCTAAGTCCTTATTTTTGCTATTCTGGACCTTGCTTGTTGGCTGTTTAATTTATCTGTCTACTTTGTTTGTCTGAAATCTCAATGTATGAACTCTGAACAGTGCTATATGCCTATATCTGGACCATGCTTTGTTATCTGAACAATGTTTTAGCCTTGGTTTTAGCTGCTGAAATCTGTCATTTGTGTTGATATATCTGTCATTTGTATGCTATATGCTGAAATTTGAATAATGTTTTGTGAAACGCTATTTTGCAAAATAGCGCGCTGTTAGCACGCTATTTCGTTTATAGCGTTTTTTGAAGGTTGCGCTATTTTAAATAGCGCGCTATTTTTTTCCTTGATCCGAACCATAGTCACACCTCTTGATCGGCGTAATGCCACAACATCACTTGGGGGCTTGGTCGTAACCGAACCATAGTCACACCTCTTGATCGGCGCAATGCCACAGCATCACTTGGGGGCTTGGTCATGTCTGAACCATAGTCACGCCTCTTGATCGGCCTAGTGCCACAGCATCACTTGGGGGCTTTGGTCGAACCCGAACATTGCTACACCTCTTGATCGGCGTAATGCCAATGCATCATTTGGGGACCTGGCTGACTCGAACCATAGCTACGCCTGTTGGGGGCTTGGTTGTGTCCGACCATGGTAATGCCTCTTGATCGGCTTAAAGCCTCATTTGCAAATGATTTTATCTTTGCCTTTGCTTGAATTCTGTTCTTTTTTTCTAAAGACCTTTTACTTATGTTGCGTTTTTAAACCGACATTGTTAATCCGGTTCGACTGTCAATTACAAATTGGCGGAACACGATCAAATCTTAATCCGGAGACTATCTGCCCGGTTTGATTTTATGTTACCATCTTATTATGGAGTAAACCAGTGTTCATTAACCCGATTTGACTTCCAATTACAAGTTGTCAGTACATGATCAAATCATAATCCGGAGACTATCATCCCGGTCTGGTTTGACTACGAGTCGCCAGTATTATATATGGTTAAACTGGTGACGAGTCGCCAGTATTATATATGGTTAAACTGGTGTTTATCACAACCCGGTACGGTTTTATCATAAACCGGCACAGTATGGAAGGAGTTATCATTACTCAAGATTGGGGTTATCACCCTTACTACGAAAAGTTGGTAAACCAATGATGTGATTCAATGTCACAGGTATGATATATTTCATATTTGATTATTCTTAAGTGCAGCCTTGGTTATAAAACTGGGTTATTTGTTGGGCATTACGACCCGTCCGGCGGTAAACCGCCAGGACACTTTAAACTTGTTGTATGCAGAAACATGTTGAATAAAGCATGATGATAAATTATCCGGTGTTTATTAAACCGGCCTGGCTTTAAGACAATAAGTCGCCAGTATATGATGAGAAATTATCCGGTGTTTGTTAACCCGGCCTGGCTTTGGACTATAAGTCGCCAGTACATATTTGGATTGCGCCATTGGAATCATAAGCTTATAAATCATTGGGTTATATTATTCAAATAGCCAACCTTGGCTGAATTTTCATTATGATATTGAATGATTGAGGGTTTCACACCGGATTATATTATTCAAATCTTGAATAGCCGACATGGCTGGATTTTATTTATGGTTATCAATAACAGTATTATCATTGAGGTTTTTGCAAAGTCGCTTTGGCGCAATGGCTATTATCTTATCAATGGATATGATTTATTTTACAATGGAAGGAATAGTCCCAAGTCGCTGCAGGCTTACGACCCGGCACTTGGGGGCTACATTATTTAAATTGAGATTATATCAAGTATGCAAGTCCCATGTCACTGCCAGCATGCACCATGGCACTTGGGGGCTAATGCAAAATCATTTTTTGCTCAACTTATTGAAGACCCGACTCATCACATTCTAAATGAGTTAGCCCTTGGGGGCTATGCATTGCTCCTGTAAAAAATTCAAGGTACACAAGCATTAATCCATTATATTAAACGGTCCACTATTCAGTTGGAGGAGTACAAGGCTCTTAACCTTGTGGACGTGGGTTCAAGCCCCATGGTGGAGACTATATTATATGATGTTATTATCAATTATATACAAAGACCCAGCTCAGTATTATCTTACTAAGCCGGCCCTTGGGGGCTACACTGTTGAAGTTTTCATGAGCATAAAGCAATTACAAGTCCCAGGTTGCTGCAAGCATGACAACCCGGCACTTGGGGGCTACATGTGTGGAATATTCAGTTTATATGATTGAGATGAATAAACCGGATTTCTTCAAGGTTGCAACATTTATGGAAACAAGTCTTAAACCATCACTTTGTTCTGCTCAAGACTTGGGGCTACAGGTAATATAGATATAAGGGAGAAAAATCTTCAAATTATCAGTTTTGAGCAAATCAGGAGGGTCAATTACATAAACCGGTGTCAACAACAATTATGACCCGGTATCATCTGTTTTATAATCCGGCAGTTTTTGGTAATGATAAACCGGCAAGTTTTTACATCTTCAAGCCGGCTGAGTATCAGATGAGTATTTGAAGACCAAAATGGTTTAACCCGGCTCCTTGGAAGCCGACATAAGTGGATTATTCTTCACAATATTTCTCTATGAGACACCAATGTCAGCAATTTGAGTATGAAGATGGTTTATTGACCCGGATTTTCTAGAAGGAGGAAATGACAAGGACTTAATGATGATCAAAGTGCCGGCTTACAAGAATATTAATCCGGAGCACAGCCTATCAATTTTGTTCTTGTATTTATTTTGCAGCATAAGATTACCATGGATAAATCCAAGCTAAACTGGGGCTAATGTCGGGGATATACCCCGCGGTGTAAACCGACAGGAAGTGTAACCCGGCCGGACTTGGCGTTTCACTGGCGACCCATTGGACCTAGCGGTTTACGATTCATTGTTAATCCGGCAGGCAGGTCAGAAGGAGCGACCAGACCAGGTGGCCCAACGGGCGGTTTATGGAAGGCCGGATCACGCTATGGTGGACCGGTTTAAGAGGAAAAGCATGAGGGATATTTCCCTTACAAGGAGTCAAGACCCGGACTTGTATCCGGTTTGTATTAGAGATAGATTAGTCCTAATCCTAATTGAACTCTACATGTAACCCGCCCCTCCAACTTATATAAGGAGGGGCAGGGCTCCCCAAAAAGGGACAAGCAACAAGAAACAATCTCTAGGGCTAGATACAACTAGAGGAGAGCCGGTTTACGGCGACTCCCTCATGAGCATAATGAGACCTAGCCTCAAACAGCATGTAGGGCTATTGCCGGATGATGTTTCCCGGGGCCCAAAGCTGTCTAAACCCTTGTCCTGCGTGTTGATCTGCCCTGCATCTCTCGATTCCGCTCAACCCCTCTCAAGCTACCACATAGATGCGTTGGCCTCGCGACTAAGTCCTCACACTAGGACATCTGACGTGTTAATTCCACGACACTTTGTGTGCTACCAAACATCACAACGTAACTGGGTGATTATAAAGGAGCTCTACAGGTGTCTCCGAAGGTACATGTTGAGTTGGCGTATTTCGAGATTAGGATTTGTCACTCCGATTGTCGGAGAGGTATCTCTGGGCCCTCTCGGTAATGCACATCACTATAAGCCTTGCAAGCAATGTGACTAATGAGTTAGTTGCGGGATGATGCATTACATAACGAGTAAAGAGATTTGACGGTAACGAGATTGAACTAGGTATTGGGATATCGACGATCGAATCTCGGGCAAGTAACATACCGATGACAAAGGGAACAACGTATGTTGTTATACGGTTTGACCGATAAACATCTTCGTAGAATATGTAGGAGCCAATATGAGCATCCAGGTTCCGCTATTGGTTATTGACCGGTAACGTGTCTCGGTCATGTCTACATAGTTCTCGAACCCGTAGGGTCCGCACGCTTAAAGTTTCGATGACAGTTATATTATGAGTTTTGATGTACCGAAGGTTGTTCGGAGTCCCGGATGTGATCACGGATATGACGAGGAGTCTCGAAATGGTCGAGACATGAAGATTGATATAGTGGAAGCCTATATTTGGATATCGGAAATGTTCTGGGTGAAAACGGGATTTTACCGAGTACGGGGTTACGGAACCCCGGGGCTTAATGGGCCATAGTGGGCCTTAGTGGAGAAGAGGAGGCGGCCAGGCTGGGCCACGCCCCTCCCCTAGTTCGAATAGGACAGGAGAGGGCGCGCCCCCTTCCTTCCTCTCTCTCTCCTCTTTCCCCCCTTCTCCTAGTTGAACAAGGAAAGGAGGGAGTCCTACTCCCGGTGGGAGTAGGACTCCCATGGCGCGCCTCCTCCCTGGCCAGCCGCCCCCTCCCCCCTTTGCTCATTTATATACGGGGGCAGGGGGCACCTCTAGACACACAACAACAGATCATTGATCTCTTAGCCGTGTGCGGTGCCCCCCTCCACCATAGTCCTCCTCGATAATATTGTAGCGGTGCTTAGGCGAAGCCCTGCGACGGTAGAACATCATCATCGTCACCATGCCTTCGTGCTGACGGAACTCTCCCTCGACACTCGGCTGGATCGGAGTTCGAGGGACGTCTTCGAGCTGAACGTGTGCTAGAACTCGGAGGTGTCATACTTTCGGTGCTTGATCGGTCGGGCCATGAAGACGTACGACTACATCAACCGCGTTGTTCTAACGCTTCCGCTTTCGGTCTACGAGGGTACATGGACAACACTCTCCCCTCTCGTTGCTATGCATCACCATGATCTTGCGTGTGCGTAGGATTTTTTTTGAAATTACTACGTTCCCCAACACTCAATAATATGTAGGGACGGATATTCTTGGTCGCAAGCACACTACACAGTTCTACAGAACTCTACCTTGGTGACCCCATATGTCGATGAACACAAGAACAGTCTGTGCTCCAAACACCCGGAGCAGTGCGACGACTGGATTACATGTCACACAGAGAGAGAGAGAGAGAGGAGAGAGAGAGAGAGAGAATAATGGACCCATAGGTCCCAATGGAACTACTCACACATAATCATGAAGGCAACAAGGTTGATGGAGAGAGAGAGAGAGAGAGAGAGAACAATGGACCCATAGGACCAGAGTCATCTAGCTATTAATATGGACCCATAGGTCCTAATGGAACTACTCACACATAATCATGAAGGCAACAAGGTTGATGAAGAATACTCCGGCAATGGTGTCCCCCTGGGGTGGAGCTCCGAAAAAGGCCTCCAGATGGGATATTCATGGAATAGTGGCTTGCGGCGGCGATAAAAATCTTCTGGAAGCATGACTATGGGCCCCTCGGTGCGCGTACCAGTCTCTCCCCAAGGTCACTGTGTTTCTTGTTGCCCCAAAAATCGTGTTAAATTGGCAGCATATTTTTTCCTCCGTAGATATTTATTTCCTGTGAAACCAAAGCAAGAAGAAAACAGAAACTGGCACTGCGGACTAAATTAATAAGTTAGTCCATAAAAATAATATAAATTGCAATAAATAAGTATATATAAATGTAAGATTGGGGAAACCACACGTTGTGGTGCCTTGTATTGATCAATATATAGAGGTTACAAGGCAGAGTTCGTATCGTACATTATACGGACATCTATACAAGGACTACACATATACAACCGTATATCTATACAAATAATATGGTTATATATTCTAACACTCTCCCTCAGTCGTAAACGGGCGTCGACGAATGTTAAGACTGTCCCGAAAATCCAAGAAGAGAGGGGATGGTAATCCTTTGGTGAAATGTCCGCAAATTGAGAAGAACTCGGAACGTGAAGAACCCCGACCTCGCCTGTGGTGACACGGTCTCGTACAAAGTGTAGATCGATCTCCACATGCTTGGTGCGCTGATGATGAATGGGATTCTGTGTCATGTAAACAGAGCTCACATTGTCACAAAACACCACAGTGGCACCAGTCACCAGTCGATGAAGCTCCTGAAGAAGCTGCCGTAGCCAACATGTTCCAGCCACTACATTTGCAACGGCCCTGTATTCGGCCTCAGCGCTGGAGCGAGAGACCGTGTGCTACCGCTTAGTAGACCATGACACCAGGTTAGTGCCGAGAAAGACACAATAACCTGAGGTAGACCGGCGAGTGTCAGGGCAACCTGCCCAATCAGCATCAGAATAGGCCATCAATTTGTTGGAGCTGCGTCGAAATAAAGTGAGGCCATGGCTGGTGGTGCCGCGGATATAGCGAAGCACACGCTTCACAAGGAGCAAATGATTAGCCCGAGGATCATGCATATGAAGACAAATCTGCTGCGAGGTGGATCCACTTACCAGTAACAATGTTAGCATTGCGAGGTGGATCAACGAGGTCCCAAGTGTTGTTGGAGAGAAGAGCACCATACTCCTCAACCATAGCGGAATGCCAGTTTGGATCCTTGAGAGCACCATGATAAGTCTTCGGTATTGGAAATAAACCCTCAACATGAAGATCAAAAATCTTTTTCGGCTGCACAATACCCTATTTGGCACGAGTGACCATGGCGTGAGATGGTGGCGGTGGGGGGGTCCCGCGGCCGACGGGTCCGGGGGGGATCCACAGCAGCATGAGCTAGCGACGGCGTGGTTGGAGGTGATGCTGCTGCAGTAGGAGAGGGACTCCCAGCAGAGCCGCCATCAAGGCCCCCAGCAGGGCGCTCGGTAGAAGCCCGTGCCCCAGGTGACTGAGACAAGGTCGGTGGCGGTGACCGAGGCAAGGACGGTGGCGGCGACCGAGGCGGCGGCGACCGTGGAGGCAACCGTGGGGTCGCGTTCGGAGTTACTGGGCCCGGCACGGTGAACGGCATCAACGACAGCGGATGCTTAGTACCCTGCAAAGTGCAGGGAAGGACTAGTAGATGACGAAGATGGAGTGGAGGCAAATGGAAAGCTTGACTCATCGAACACGACATGGCGAGAGATGATGATCGTTTGGGTGGAACGATCAAGTCAACGATAGCCATGATGCCATGATGGGTACCCTAGAAACACGCATGGCACGGAGCGAGGCGCATGTTTGTGCGGAGCAACGGCGGTGGTGTTGGGGTAACAGAGACATCCGAAAACCCGAAGACCAGCATAAGCAGGATCCACGCCAAGTAAGGCACGAAAGGGTATGTGATCCGAGATTGCCTTGGAAGGCAGCCGATTATGCAACATAACGGCGGTGTGAAGAGCTTCGACCCAGAAACGAGGTGGCATGCTAGCTTGGATGAGGAGTGTACGAGTAATGTCATTAAGAGTACGAATAATGTGTTCGGCTTTACCATTCTATTGCGAAGTGTATGGGCATGAAAAGCGGAGTGCAATTCCATGGTGCTGGGCAAACGAATGGAGGAGTGAATTATTGAACTCATGACCATTATCACACTGAATAGCCTGCAGGCGTGCACTAAACTGGGTGAGAGCTAAAGCATGAAGGGACGACAAGTGCGAGAAAGCTTCTGACTTAGACCGGAGAGGATAAACCCATGCATACTGAGTAAAATCATCGAGACAAACGAGATAATACTTAAAGCCAGAAATACTCTCAACAGGAGATGTCCACAAATCACAGTGAATTATCTGAAACGGAGTAGTGGTTACACGATTGGTGGAAGAAAAAGGAAGACGAATACGACGACCTAATTGACAAGCATGACACAAACTACTTTTATTCTTTTCCCTAGGGATGATCGAAGAACGAGCTAATGACTCCATAACGGGCCACCTAGGATGCCCAAGCCGACGGTGCCAGAGTGCTGCATCGACGACGAGGAAGGCATGTGGCTTGCTGGTAGAGGAAGGACGGATGGAGTGGAGTGCTCCAAAGCTATTGCATCTGAGAATCTCGGTCCTGGATAGAAGATCCTTCACAGAAAAACCAAGAGGGTCAAATTCGATGGAAACGCGATTATCAATGGTGAACATACAAACAGAGAAAAGGTTTTTAACCATGTTTGGAACTACTAAGACATTACGAAGGTAAAGAGGACGAGAGGAGGTGGAAATAGGAAGACGTGCATGCCTGGTACCGGTGATTGGAAGGGTGGAACAATTACCGACAACGACAGCATGACGAGAGGAGGAGGGTGGAGACATGGAGGTGAGCATAGCGGGATCGGACGCGAAGTGGGAGGAGGCGCCGGTGTCCATCACCCACTCCCTGGTGAGTGCTTGAAGTCCCATGGTCTGGAACTGATGCATGAGCGTGGTCTGGTCCCATGAAGAAGTTGTTGATGTCGTTGATGATGGAGCCGAACCGGTGAGTCCGTAGGAGGGTTGTCCAGGGGCGTAGCCGTAACCGTAGTGTTCAATGCCATACGGGCTCTGGGCATAGAATGCATGCGGCGATGGGGTGTGCCGGGGCGCGTAGCCCGGAGCCGGGGCGTAGGCGGGCGGCGCACGCCCGAGCAGCCCCCCGGCCATAGGGCCACATCTGGATGGCACCGTTTCAGGGATGCTGCGGTGAGGGCCAGGAAGGAGCGGCGGCCGGTGGGGTCGCGGGCGCTGGGACGATCTCCTTGGCGACGCCAGCGGCGGCCTTCTTCTTCTTTCCTTTGCTAGAGGCCTTGCCAGGGTTGCCGGTGTTGCTAGAGTTGCCGGCAGTGTTGGTGAAGAGGGTCGTGTCCGAGTTGCGGGCGCGGCAATTTTTGCGCTTCATGTCCTGGAGCGCGAGCAAGGAGCGGCACTGGGCAAAGGTTATGCCCAGCATGAGGGAGATCAGATCAGCAGCGGCCTCGTATTGCTCAGAGAGGCCGTTGAGGCAGTGGACCACCATCTCGGCATCATCAACCGGGGGCGCCGAGATCCGCAAGCCCATCGGAGAGGGATTTGACCTTCTGAAGATAGTCGGCCATGCTCATCTCTCCCATCTTGATGTCGCCGAGCTCGGCCATGAGGTGGAGCTGACGATTGATCTTGTGGTCATTGAAGAGACCATTGATGTTGTTCCAGAGATCAACGGCGAGGGGATCGTCACCGGGCGTCATGACGGCGTCGAGGATGCTGAGCGAGACAGACCCATAAAGCCAAGAGACGACGGTGGCGTCGAGGAGAGACCACTCCGGGTTCGGCGCGTCGGGGGCGTCGAAGTCGAGGTGATCCAAGAGGGCCTACTTGTGGCAGGCGGCGCGGAAGAAGGTGCGTCACTGACGGTGAACGCCGGTTTCAAGCGCGAGCTCGACGGGAACGTGTCCCTTAATGGAGTGCAGGCCGACGGCCTGGGCATGCAGCGAGGTCCAGGAGAAAGACTCCGCGCTCGTCCCGGATGCACCGGCGGCGGTCGCGAGAGGCAGTTTGGCCTTGGCGGCGGCCTCGGCGTCCTGGCGCTCATTGGCCGCAGCCAGCGCCTGGTTCATTGCGTCCACGTCGGGCTGCGACATGGAGGCGGCGATCGGGGCGCGGCGGCGAGAGGGGTGGTGGCTTCGATGGCAGCGGAAGAAGGAAGAGGGCGGCACAGGCTAGGGTTAGGGTTTTAGGCTCTGATACCATGTAAGATTGGGGAAACCACACGTTGTGGTGCCTTGTATATATTGATCAATATATAGAGGTTATAAGGCAGAGTTCGTATCGTACAATATACGGACACCTATACAAGGACTACACATATACAACCATATATCTATACAAATAATACGGTTATATATTCTAACAATAAATAATAATGTGATACCATGAAATATAAATAATCCCCTAATCCTAAATAGCTGCCTCCCACTATCTATTTTTCCAGCCATTCACATCGTCACTTATTTTCTGGAATATTTTTTTCATAGATAGCAATTAATATTTGACACCATGAGCTACTCATCAACCAAAAGATAAACAGGTTGGGATCACCTTCACTACGAGCGTCCTCTCTTTTCTAGACTTCTCTGTTCATCCTTTCCACTTCTCCCTCATCATCAAATAAATTACCTAGCCCTTCTCTACCTACCGCTTGATCTTCTTCGCTACACGCCACCCCACGATGAAGGTTGTGCTCGCCATCCTACGCCTGTTAAGATCACTGCCGTGTCGCAAGGTAGGCCCCATCGTCCGCCACATCCGAGTTGACTCCTTCATCTGTCCTGGAGGCCATGACACAAAATTTCCGTCTTGTGTCTTTGTCTTTTTATGTTATATGCCATCTCTCTCTCTCTCTCTCTCTCTCTCTCTCTCTCTGTGTGTGTGTGTGTGTGTGTGTGTGATATCTTTTATGCAACTGTTTATGTGTTGCTGCAAATAACTGCACCATCCTCAGTTGATGTTTGGCATCTAGAATGCAATCAGACCTTCTTTTTTCATATACATTAGCTAGCACCTTGGTTGTCCGCTGAGTGGCTCCTGGGAGACATGTCGATACCAACTCTATTCTCTGCCATGTCAAAAAAGGATACTTGTTCTCTACATCTAAAGTTTATGGGAACCTGCTGCTATAGTAGGGATGCTGCTACAACCGCTGCTCACTAAGTCACTCTCACACTCTCCAATTACGACCAGTGATCTCTCTGTTTATTTTTCTGACCTTGATGTGGTCCCATTCAGTATGGTGGATTTGACTCAATTCAGAGGTGATATGTGGTGTTTCTCATAGTTGTTCAGGTACGATTGATGGGGAAATAGCATTGTGTTCGGATAGGAAATCACTTATGCGTGAACCTATATAATATGCTAATTTTATAAAATTACTTTCTTGATATTCCACATGTGTGCATTGCTGACATGCTAATAGAAATGTGTTCGGATAAGATGTCATTTAGCGTGTAAACATGTATGCAATAGCTAATTAACACCGTGCGCATTGCTGACCTGCTAAATCATTGTTTGGGGTTTCAGTCCACCATATAGCCCTAGATCAACACATGCCACGGTTTGCCAACATGGAAATTAGTATTTGCATTTCTATAAATGTTTGATCATGCATAGATCTTTCAGCTTCGTACGTATTAAGATTTTCTTCCTTCTCATGTTCCTGAAGTTTCTGAAAATTTGTTATCCACAAACACGCAAATTCTCGAAATAACTCATATGTAGATTCTCATGTATTAAAATTTCTCCCACTTCCTATCCTTTCAGTAATCTGGTTACCAAAAAATGCAGACATGGAGCAGCGCAATGGGATTACAACAATGTCCAGCATTTAGTGTGTTTCTTGATTGTCTGTTTATTGGCTTACTTTAACAATTATTATTGCATTATCACAATTTGTTGATTGCCGATCTTAATTATTGGATGTATTAACTATTGCTCAGTAACCATCATATATAGTGCTAGAAATTGCGGATCTAAATGGTACATGAAAAGTTGAAAATAATAACAAATTTGCTTCATGTTGCCCTTTTCTTCTTTACTTAAAAATTATAATTGCAATTTGTAGTTTTCCTAGAGCACAGGTTAAACTTCCATCTCAGATTTTGTAAGGTTGTTTGTGTCTATAACTGGAACATCAAAAAGCATACAACCTACATTTTTAGGACAATATTTTGAAGACGATTACCATTTGAGTGTGACATTACATAGGATTTCATAGCTGGGGTTTGCTAGAGCTCTCAAAGTATCTTACTTCGGAGACTAGAAAACCATCATACTTCCGTTTTAGTGGTCCAATTGATTTATTTCTTTGTTGTTTCTAATCATTTTTTTCCCTCTAAGAGCGCCCATTGACTCTCATATTTGTCCCACTAATGTCCTGCCACAACGCACAGGGCATCATCTAGTTATATATACGTTTGAGACGTATCAGCGGCAGACGTGCCTCAACATTACCTTCCTTCATAGCCACCCGGGACGATAAAATCTTGGCTTTTATTCTCCACGTCCAATCATCTTCGTTCACATCTTCTTTGTGCCACCGCTTCATGTTCTCCGTCTCCAAAGCAAAACTGATGGCTAGCATGCATCGTCTGTTTATTGTGGTGGAAGCAAAGGGGCCGCTCTGGGTTTCGCAATGAAGCCTCCACATCGCCATCCAACGTGACTTGTGCCCTGTTTCTTGACTCATATGGGCAACGCCTTCCTCACTGGCTATAAAAGATGTCTTGCTACCAAGTATTAGTTCTCACATCTCCACCCTCTTGCCACATTGCCACTTGATTATTCCACCATGGCTTCACGCCGCTCCAACGTCCGCCAAAACATCCCACCCAAGCTTTCGCCTCCACTTCCCTCCCCGTCGCATGCCCAACCTCTCAACCTACTGCCGCTTTACCCGGACGTTCCAAGGGAAGCGAAGGAATGGCTAGATTCACTGCGACTTGGCCGAGCGGTTCGGATCCGTGATGCGGTGTACTCTTGGAGTAGGGCATCACATGAGCTAGAGATGGCGCGCACTCTGATTCGTGACCAACCAGGGCTGGGTAACCTGCTAAGGAATGAGATCAATGCTTTTGAAAGGAGGGTTGAGATTGAGTTGAAGCTTCTGGGGTTGCGGATCGTTGCTGAGGCTACTCTGGATGAGCGCGCTCGGATGGGGTTGCTACAGCCCACGGTTCCTTCTTGGGAGATTCTTCGTTGGGCGCGGCTCGAGGCGAAATCACATGATCCTCTGCAAGTGGCCCGCTGGGAATGCATCAATGGTGTGCTGCCGGGCTGCTCCACATCGCCCCAGCCATTCCTCTCCGTTCCTCCGTCAGAGCCGGGCTCTTCCACCCCCATGCAGGAGTTAGAGCCTTCCACTGAGTTGCGTCTCTGAATTATGGAAAGCTTCAAAGCTGGGTGTTCATGAAGATCTTGACAAAGATGTTCATGCCACCATGGAGCTTTTATGGATGCCCGTTCTTTTGTTTTAGGAGACACCCCCCCCCCCCTCTCCCGTCTTCAAATCTTATTGTTATCATATACAATGCTTGAAATTTCCATACTAATACAATAAACAAAATACTTTCAAATTAGAATGACATTCAAGAAAAACATGAGCACCAACTGTTCATGTTCTTGAAATTAGTCATTGTATGTACATCGCTTGATGCAGATGCCGGGGTTCATCCTCCTTTTATGAAAAAAGTATGTCACCACATGTTGTACGTAAACATATCGCAATCAGTAGAATTTATCAATGTACCTAATTGTACCAGCTATTTGTTGTACTCCAATTAAATTTTAGCAACCAACGCTCCTCGTGTACTCTTACAATTTGTGTACCCAGAGTCCACACTATTTTGATTGGTCTGTTTACCAATATAACATCTTCAAATCAGGAGAATTTTTTTGTAGTCCAACTAATAACCAAGCTCCATCTCGTGATACTCTTGTTAGATTTATATGCAACTATAAAGATTTAGCAACAATGATACATTTAATTATTCTTCTAAATTGTACTTGTTGCCATATGACAAAGTATAGTAAAAATATTTTCTTGCATGAGAAGGACATATATGGTCACCAATATATATGGTGTATTTCTTTTTCGACATGTCATAATAATCATTTGGCCCCACATGAAATAGAATTACTGAAAAAATAGTGTACTATAGCAAAATAGCTATAGCCCTTAAATACACTAGCATTGCTATATCATGTTATAGCGTGCCATTAGCGAGAAATTGTACACTTATTTATATAGTCAGCCAGTACTCGGCACGATAAAGCATGCTATTGCTATATTGTGGTATATTTATATTTAATATAATTGATGATTTTGATGCCACGAGTACTATTTATTTAAGGGAATATATGAAGTTAGGATCATCACTCCTTGAATGATCTACCCACACTAAAGATGACATCCTTGCATTTGTGAGGGACATTGTCTAGTTCCTTGGCAAGACGTCTAGTTTGTTGCATTTAAATCTACAAGAACACATCACATGTTAATAGTCAATTTTTTAGAACCAAACAACATAATTTAGAAATTATTTGTGTGTTTTAAATTCCTATGGTGCAAGATAGGTAGGTGTATCCTGTTTAGTTTGAGGGTCTACCTAATTCAACATATTTTCCTTTGATGTGTGGAAGATTTGAATTCCTAGGGTTTATTTGTTTTGTAGGATTGAGGAATATTTTCTAAAAACTGGCTTTCAACTATATTTCCTAGGAAACTTAAACTAGAGTTTCACCCCTCTTTATATGTGGGCAGTACTGGGCGTCAGCACGGCGGCCGAAAGTTTCGGCCGGTCGGCCCCATGCCGCCCGATACAGGCACATATAGCGGTCCGATTGGACCGAGTGTCATCTTCTTATTTTGCCCCCTCGTCTTCAATCTAAGTCAACGCGATTCCGCCATCACCAGATGCAATTTCTTGCACCCCCTCGTCGCCTCCTCCCCCAGCCTCCTGCTTGCAGCTCTGCATGCCCGGTTCGCCGTTATCATCGCCGCTCTCCGGCGTAGCTCGTCGGCTCGGAGATTACCGCGTTAGGGCCCCCGTGCGGTTCTACCCCCTATGCAGAAAAACGTGGTGCTGGTTCCAGCAAATTAGCTCATAGGTCGTAGCATCCCCCTGTCATTTGTTACTCAAAAATCATACGCGGTTGTAGCATCGGCGCTTGCCGGTTGCAGCCCGTCATGGCCGGTTGTAGCTTCCACCGACACCAGCTGTAGCTTCCACAAACGCCGGTTGCAGCAAAAACATACATCGTCGTCGCCGTCGGGGCCACATCACCATCGTGAACAATTGTAGCATTAGTCGGCCACGCTTTACCGGTTGCATCTTTGCTCTACGTGGTTGTAGCATCCCCACGGATTGGTTGTAGCTCATGCGACACACGGTTGTAGCATTTCGCTGATGACAACATCGTCTGGCCACAACTCAGGCGGGGTAGCAACTATAGAGAATGTGGTTGTAGCTTTTTAGGTGAACGGTTGTAGCTTTGTCGACACACCTCGCCGGTTGCAGCTCCGGTGTGCATGCGTTGTAGCATCATTGCAGGGTGATTGTAGCTTTTTGATACATGGCTGTAGCATTGATGCCGTTGTCAGTCAAGTCATGCGGCAACCTCTGAGCGCCGGCAGCTCGAAGCAACCTCCCCCGAGCGGCAGCAGGTCGCGTCCTCAGTAGGTCCTTCGTGCTGCCAGGTCCCAACCAGCAGGTCCCTTGCGGTGCCTTGTCCCTCCAAAGAAGCAGGGAGAAGGAAGATGACAGCGGGGATTGCTCCGTGTCTGGGCGAGATTGCTGCCGGGTCGCCAACGTGCCGTGGTGGCAATTCATCTCCGACGAGATTGCTGCCATGTTTGGGAGAGGAGGTTTGCAGCGGAGAAGAAGCTGGGCTGGACGCGAGCACGAAGATAAGGGAGGAGGATGACACTGAGGTGGGCCCTCGCACCTAACGTGTCGCGATTTGTATCGCTAGGGCCTGCGCGCGTGGGCGGAACCGGCCGAAGCGTTCGGCCAGCACGCCGAACGCAAGCGTTTACCTTTATATATAAAGTAACATCTAGAATACACGGTGGAACGACACAAGGTAGCGAGGCTCATACAAAACATATACAAGGACAACCTGACAATAGAAATCGCACAAAAATAAGATGCATACAGGCACAAAAAACAACACGAAGATTTTGCCGACAAGAGAAAATGGCGGCCCGAACACACCG